>VXAU01001195.1:1284208-1410253 GCA_013399695.1 Formicarius rufipectus | reverse complement strand
CTCCCCGAGCATCTCAAAGCAGCGGCAGCAGCAGCAGCAGCGGCACGGACAGCCCCAGCAGCAGGCAGAACGCCGACAGATCCCTCGCACGGACCGCCCGCAGCCGCCGCCGGGCCGCGCTCATCCGGCAGGGATGTGGGGATGGAGGGATGCAGGGATGGATGGAAGGAGGGATGCAGGGAGGGATGGAAAGAGGCGGCCCTCGGCTGCCGCCCGGCGGGGAGGACACAGGAGGCGGCGACCACCCCTCGGCCGGCGAGGGGAGGCAGATGCCCGGGGAGAAGGGGGGTGGTCTGCTTCCCTCGATCCGCCCACGAGCGGAGAGGGTCTGCCTGGATGTGCTCGGCGCTCCGGCAGCGGCGGGCGCGCTCCCGCAAGGCGAGACGTAGTGAACGAAAATAGAAATGAAAAAGATGCCAAACAAACGCGCAGCCCTGGAGAGGCGGTGGGATGGGTGGGGGTCCTTAGGGATCGGCAGTGGTGGCTGGACGATCGAGTGATCGAGCGTCTGTGTCTCGGATCCAGTCCTGCGAAGAGGGGCTGAATGCCAGGGCGGTGTGTCGACAGAAATTTAGCCCGTCGTTTTGACACCTCCACCTAAAGCTCCAAGTGAAAGGGCACTGTACAACCATCAAGGATAAATGTTTCATGTTCACTGATATATGGTAGATGCTGTCGATGCTGTCATAGCCTTCAGGAGCTGATGTTGCATCCTGACACACCCTTGGGTAGAAACAGACAGCAGAAAACCTGCAGTCCAGCAAAACACAGCAGACAGTGTTGTGTACAAACATGGATACAGGAGACCTGGTTATCCCATTAAATATTGACTCCCAACTATTCCATTGCCTTTTGCCAGTAATTGTAAGTCAGACAGATCAGGAACTATTAATTCAATAGCGGGACACTGTGCAGATCTTTAGTTTCATGCACTGAGTAATTCTATTACTATCAAAATACATATTCAGTGTGTAAGATTAAATACAGGTGATGTGTGTCCTGTCATTTGCTTCAGTTTATGGTTGTTCATGGCAATATAGATACGAATAAATGGGACATATCCATCATCTTGTCACAGTTTATTTTAGTTGATATTTTCTTTTTTATTTGTATAAATTGAGCTGATGACAAAGCAGAAATTCCAAACAATTTGTCCAACAAGAAGAACCTTGTATTTGGTCTGGAAGTGAAAATAACCAGTTTCTTAAAAATTATGGCGTCTCCTATGAAATATCCTGTTATAATTTTAAAAAATCACTTTATTCATCCTTTATTCTTTAAGGGGGAAATCTTTTGTGCTGTATTGCAGTCCCTGAAAGAGCAAATGCAGAACCTTTTTTATAACATCTCTTGTCTCTGGGTGGACGTTTTGCCATGCAAAGAGGATGTTTTCACCCTGAATGTTTTCCCCATACTGAAGAGCAGAATTAAGCCTTTAATAAAAATGTATGTGGGTTGTTTCCTTACACTTTCTAATTTCCCTGAATGGCAAAGGTGGGAATATAAGACTCAGACTTTTTTTTCAGTAGTGTTTTTTTTCCTATTACTCTTTTACCCTTGATGCATACAGAGCTCCCACAGACTGAATGGGAATCATGGACGAAGGAGGGCGACAAAAGTTGGGGCTGAGTGAGGTGTCAACATTTAAGATAAGTTTTAAGCGATAATCAATCCTCATGTCTCATCTAAAACAGTATGAAGCAGGAGGCTTTGCCTACTGAACTCATGATTTCTTGTGTGCTTTCATCCAGAAAATGTCTCAGTGCTACTGAAAGAAGCGAGGCCTCATCCTTTCTCCCCACTCCAGCTATGCACTCCTGTAACCTGCCCTCTGCAGTGCTGGGAAACAAGCTGATCAGTCCTTTTCCTTTCTGTGATGTGGGTGAAATCCTATTGATGTCTAACCAAGGCCTGGTTCCTACTTAGAGGTCAGCCTCTGTGTAAATCATGAAAGTTTTTGCTGGACAGATCAATGGGCTACTCGTTCTTTACACAAGAGGAAATCATAAACCCCTCTCTTTTACTTCTTCTGGCCTTTCCTTCCTTCCAATCCTCTTTACATCCAGCAGTGTCCAATACTGTGCTCGTGACGAGACCAGTGCCATTTATTTTTTTAATAGCAGAATAAATTATCTCCTACATTTTGGGCCAGAACTAAATGATCAGAATCCAAATGCAGACCATTAATGGTGTTGTGCTTTCCCATGTGCTTTGCTGCTTGATCCTCGGTGTGTCTAGTAAATTGTCCCATCAACAAGGTGGGAAAGAGCAGAGTCAGCCCTCCCAGGGCTAACACACAGCTGCCCTTCTCTCAGTGAGAGCTACATCAGCTGAAACGTGGTGTGGCTTGTGGAATGAGTGTGAGAGCCAGCAGGAATCTCCAAAGCTCTGGCTGTGACAGGTTTAATGGTTCCTTCAGTAGTTGTGTTCATTTCTATTACAGGATAATAATGCTCATTTGTTCTCATGTGCAATGGCTCCAGATATGTGCAGGCAACAGCCCCATCCCTGTTTTGTTCCAGGGAGTCAGGATGAAAAGTATATGACTTCAGCACCCGTGGTAAAGTGTTTTGTAAATCCTGGGAAGCCAGGGTAGCAGCTGGCATCAATCTCAGTTTATTTCTGAACACAGAGATCCAGCTGAAATTAAATGAGAGAAGCAACAGCTTCAGGAGTGGCTCCTGCTAATGTGATACATCACAAAGAGCAAGGCTGTGCACTGCTCTCTTTAGGATTTACCTGTGGGAGAGCGAGGAATGGCAATTTCTCATCTGTCCTTAATTTCCTAATTTCCTTAATTTCCAGCAGGCCAGTGGAGAGGGGGCAGTTTTTACCTAGTGCAAATCAGGGATCATGCTTTTTTTGAACAGAAATACAGTCTTTCATACTGGCTTTTGCTTTTTCTCTGGTCATCTCCTCTTCAGGCTGCACCCTGTCTATGCTGCATCCTTTGTGCTCTGCAGCAAACTTTTTCTCCTTGGTCACTACCACAGTCCTATAATAGACTACAAGGAAGGACTTCCTAATTCCCTCTTCACCTCCCTTTGGGTGTACTTTCCAGTTTCTTTTTTTCTCCCTCCCCTTAACTGTGCTTCCTAATTTCTGTTCTACACCACTGTCTAATATTGTATTCTGCAACTAAATTATTTAAAGCTGTGTAGGCCTAATAAAGTGTGGGGGGGCTGCTTCTTGCAATAAAAATTATATTATGAAATAAAATGTGCAGGATCAGGTTTTGCATTTTAATTGCAAAAGACTTACAGGCTTGAACCAAATTCAGTCCTGTGTTCAAGTCAGCTTTAGGAGGAGCATAAAAACACAATGTCTGTGTGAGACAGAATTATCATACTGCTTTTCAGTAGCAACAAATTTCTCTGGCTGCTGTAAATAGCTGACCTCTATTATTGCATAATGTTGCTATGTAAGATCTCAGAGATGTCTGCAAATCTGAGAAGATACATTGCTAGTCAACCACAAAATAAATGTTTTAATAATTACTCCAGCTAATATAGTTCTCTTCCTATTTTCTGTCCTTATCTTGGGTCTTGCAGCAGTAAGGGCAGTGTCATCAAGTCTGTTGCACTTCTGTTCTGATGACTGCTTGCTAACAAATGATAAACCTGAACAGCAGTTGTTGCACTTCACCCTGTATTTAAAGAATGGATTTTGTTATAATCAAACATCTAGGTTCCTTATCCCCTGATTGACAGTGGTTTTTGATTTGCACATCCTGAGAAATCAACTTACATTGAAGTCATGCAAAGATACCTGCAAATGTTCCTAGAGGTTTTTACTGTGCATGATGAAAGTGGAGACAGCTCACTGTGATTAAAATGAACCCTTTGTACCTATTGGCCTAGTGCTGGATTCTCAAAGGAGTTTTTTCCAATCCTGAAATGGTTTGCAAGCCCAGGGAAAGCAGTTCAGCTGTAGAAAACAAGTGCAGTCCTCCTGAAATATGAGGAGCAGAGGTGAAAGATGGGTGCAGTTAGAATATCTAGGGCTCACCAGTGTTTGTAAAAAAGAGCAACAAGTGTTGGACAAGAGATTCCCTTTGCCTAAGGAAGGTGCTGCAAGCTGGACATCTTCCTTATTTCTTCTGATATCCTTTAAATGACTCAATGTCAGTGGGGCTTAAAAAGCAGCCCTAGTCACTACCCTGAGGTTAGGATAGAGGAAAGGCTAAGTCCTAGGAATCACCAGAAGTGATGGACATGGTGCTGTGATGCACTGAATGCTCTTAGTTCTGTTTCTTCAGGGTTTGATTATAGAGGTTTGTGATCTTCAAAATGTACTCACAAATCCACTGGTTTGGGCTCTGTCTTCGGTGGTTTTCACTGCATCAAGGTAAAGTAGGATAATGCTTTTTTTGGGGAGCTAAACACAAGCACCTTCAAGCAAAGTAGCTTTATAACTTTGGTAGGATGAGAACTACAACAGTACAAGAAGGGAGAAGAGAAGCAAAGGGAAACAAGGGTTTGCAAGAAAAACAAGACAAGCATAAAACCATCAAGGACAAGTGAAATGCCATACTGCTCCTACTAAAGGAAATGGGGAAAGATCCCACTGACTTTAAATGAGGCGGGCAACTTCCCTGACACTGAAAACACAGATACAGGAAGTCTTGCTCAAGGTGGGACAGCCTTGATAGCCATTGTTGGTCGGACAATCATCTGCACATTCCACCTCTGGGGGTGATGAGCTGAAACATTTATTGAACACTCATGCTACAATACACAGACCCTGAGGAGCAGGGTATGTTAATGAGGAGGCAAGACATGGTAATAAGGGGGGGTGAGTTATGTTAACTAGGGCTTAGGAAATCCAGTCACCATATTTCATCATAAGGCAAGCACTTCTCCACACCCAGACCACCTGGGAGGGGGGACAAAGGGTTTCTGGATACCTTGCCACATCTTGTAAAGTCCTTCCATATCTTGCAAGAGGGGACAGCACTAACACACAGAATTAACTGAAAACAGTCCTAGTCCTCAAAGTATCCTCTTGTGGCAGGCTCCTGTCTTATCAAAGGGAGGAACCTCTTGGTTTCTGTAGCTCAGGCCCTGCTGCATAACCCCTTCCAGTCACCATCTGTCAATATCTGAGTTCCTTCTCCAGCACATGGTAGTACTGAAATGGCAGGGGAGGGTCTAACACAGACTGTGCCATTCACTGCCTATCTCTGTGAGCACTCACCAGCCTTCAGAACCAACAGCACAGGGCCAAGACAGAGGGGTGTCAGTATTTTGGCTCATTATTCAGTAACATGGATATTCCAGAATGTGGCAGTCAAATAAGATCATGGGAACAAGTCAAGGAGAACAAGTTATCTCATTCTGGGTTTGGGTTAAACATCTGCTTGGACTATTTATTACTCAGTTTAACTGGGTCATAAAATTTGGTAAATGAAACTGCAATTCCCTTAGTGATGTTCATCTGTGCAGTTGGCCAATGAGGCTGGAAAACAGTACATACAGGACCTGTTTAACCAATAGAGAAATGATAAAGCCATCCATTAACAACCATTAGTGTGACCTCAACAGGATGCAAAGATTCAGTACAAAAGTTGAAGAGAAGATTAATAGGGGAGGTGGAGATAAATGCAATAAAAAATAAAAATAAAAAAAGTGAAGTGGATGTGTGATATGTGTAATATGTCACTCAGAGTGGAGAAACTCACTGCAGTTCTTGGATGAGAAAAGCAGTTCTGTGGGATGTACAGCAGCTGCCACTCTTTGTACAGTTGCAAAAGCATAATTGGTAATTTCCCATGTAGGCCTAGAGCAGGTTAATACTGTTATTTTGCAGGAAGCAAGGATCTGGCAGAAGGGGAGGCAACAGTGTGCTACTGTCAAAGGGGGTGCATGGGGCTAGAGCAAAGGTGACAGGAGTGATGGTAAGGTAATAAAGGAGTGGATTTGTGGCTGCTTCTAATGGACAGTTGTATTAACTGTGTTTGTACTGAAAACAAGGAAAAAAACCCAGTGAATTTTGCAGAGATCAGAATGTTGTAGTAGAAGACCTCAGTGATAGGAATGGGCAGTTGTGACTGTAGGGTTGGTAGTTTTATTAGGGGTAAGGGTGTCCTGACCACAGTCCAAGGTCACAGCAATCTGCCTGCAGAAGAGTTGGTGAGTTGTGCTGCAACAAAAATCCATTAAAATTGGAGCAGATGCAGAAAGTGGGAATGGAGAATCTGTTTGATGAGCAAAGCCTAGACCATTCTGGATTTTTTTAGGGGAATGAAGGCTGGAATTGTGTATAGTTGCTGTTCATAAGTAAGAGAGAGGTATAAATATAGATCTGTAGCTACACTAGTGAGGCGAAGGAATGATTATGGACCATAGTTGCAGCTGAGCAAAATTATTGTATGTTGCTCATTATGAAATTCAGGCTGAAAAAAAACAATCAAAAAAACTAAAACACAAACAAAGAAATTTTAAAAAAAAGAGAGTTAAAAAAAAAAAGGAGAGGTTAACTATCAAAAGAGAAGGATTTTGAAGCCCCTTATCAGTGAGGCTTTTTGGAAATACCTCAGTAAACATCGTGGGGAAAAGGTGCTTTGTTGTGGTTGTTGTGAGCCAGTAAACCAAAATTCTTGTATTTCTGTACCCCAGAGAAGTGCAGAGGTCTCAGGGGCCATGAAAGAACTTCTCCTTCCTCACTGACAGCTTCTAGTAGCCAATGATTTTGCGAGCATAGTTGTGTTTTTTCTTCATAAATTCCTGCTGGTGGAGATGCCTTGGCAAGTGAGATGGTTGGAATGTTCCCTGAGCTCCTGTGTGGATTTACCACAGCAGGCTTTTCAAGGCTAATTGTCATTAACAGTTCTGCACATGTGGTGTTTATGTGGGGGTCTAAAGCTGCTTAAAATTCTGCCAGGGGATTGACAAGCCAAATCACTGGCCTGACAGAGAAGAGAAAGTCAGAAAAGGATGGATCTAGGCAACCTTCTATTTTATGGCTCGAAGGGGGGTTTGTGTCTGAAGTGAACTCCACGTTCAGACAGTCTCCTGACATGTGTGTTTATTTCTGCAGCTCTCTCCTGATGTTCAACTGTCCAAATGTTTCTGTCAGCCAGTACTGGGCTTCCAGGGTCTGGCAGGAACGAGAGGACAGCTGAAATATGAAAGTGGTGCCCTCCTGGAAACCTTTAGAAATCTATCAGTCTGACATAAAAGAGGCTACTAATACTGCTGTATTTAGATTTTTCCTAACCCGAACAGATAAGGAATTGATGTGGTATGTGCTTCCCTTTTACCCCCTCAGGTATTCTAGCTTTGAAGAGCATTTTGGGTCACAGAACAGGGGAATGACTTGGTTGTTGTTTAGTCCCTCCGTTGCTGTTGTACTGGATGCAGTTCACCATAAGGCTTGAGTGTCCCTCTGCAGTTATGAAGATGCAGAATACAGAAATTTGTGTGCTTGAATAAGGAGGGAGGTGAGTGCTGACACCACAGAAAACCTAAACTCTGCTGTGTTATGACTTGCCCCAGAATGGGGGGGTAACCCAGGTTCTTGTTAATAAATCCTTTGGGGTGGAATAGAGTGAAAGGACACAGAATAACCGGTGTTTGTAAACATATGTAGGTAGGGTGTATTTTCAAACAATTTTGTTTCAAAGGTAAACAGGTATGTTGCCTTTTTGGGTGTTACCATGTGTAGTAATGCAGCAATAGCAAAGCACAAAAATAACCCGAGGAAATGTAGAAGGAAAGGAAGAGAAAGAAAGGATAAGAGTGGAAGGATATATATATATATATAGTCACCACCTCGCTGGATGCAGTGATGAAACTTGGGAGTTGCAGCTTCCGTGTCTGTTGGCTGAAGAGATGGTCTTGATCTTCTGGGAAGACACCCCAGAGCTCAAAGACTTCATGGGTTATTGTATACTTCAATCTCAGGTGGGAATGCCTTGTACCTCACCTGGGGCAGGGAGGTCTACAATGGATGGTGTTCTGGGGCATGTCCTGAGCCTCTGATACCTCCTGGGGCTCATCATGGTCCAGCATTTCAGATGAATAGCCCAGGCCAGATGCGAAAGGTCTTTGAGGTTCTGTGGAGGGGTTTTTACAGCAGAGTCATCACGTAAGGCAGTTCATGGGCATTGCAAGAAGGATTATCCCGCCTCACAGGTTTTGCCTAATCAGCCTCTTCCCTTAGCTGGAATTTGCAGCTTCAGGTGGGCAAGCCCTTCTGCCCCTGGGGTGCTTGGACAGTGGGACCCCCTTCCCTGATCTGAAAGTCCTTTCCCAGTGGGCACATTCAGGGAGCGGTGGGCTTTGCTGGGTGAGCAGCTGTTTCTCTTCACTGCGCTAAGGTGGACAAAATTCTTTTGGTGACCTCAGAATGTTTAAGCCATTAACTATTTCAGCCTCTGCCACGCTGAGGTGACTGCATTGACTGATTCGGGATTCTCTAAGTAATGAAATAAATTAACATTACTCCTCCATCTATGTCTTGCAACTCAGCTGCCACATCACATCAGAATTAAAGAGACCATCTTTGCCCATTCGTGGAGAAACGTTGATCTTTATCAAGTAGTTGTATCCAGGCTCAAGCAGGCCATGCTTTATTTTTTTCATGTCTTTTTTTTCTGACCATAAACTACTACGTCTTTCCAACACAGGAGCTCCTTAACACTCTGGGCCAACCTCTGTAAAAATGATAGATTCCAGGGACTAAGGGACAGGAAATGATTGCAAAGGTATTGATCACAGTTGACTATTTTAAGAAAAGGACAGCATGAGAGAAGCAAAGCAGAGATAATGGGCTTCAGTAAAGCACACACTGATGAAATTTGTGAGAGGATTCTTTTGGGAAGATAATTTAAGGATAAAGAAGTGCAGGAGAGATAGCAATTAATGAAAGAAGCTGTATTTAAGACACAACAGCAAATTATTGTGCTGTGAAGGAGAAAGGAATCAGCATAAGAAGGAATAACTGCAGCAGAAGCTCTTTAAAGGCTTGAATGTTCAAAAGGAATTTATTTACAAATTAGGAACTGGAGCATCTGTCCAAAGCTGGGTAGAAAAAAAATAGACCAAAAGCGTATGGTGAGCTCAGAAAGATAAACTACACAGTGACTTACTACTACTGAGGGTGGGAGAAATTCATGTGAAAAGATTGTATGAACACTACAGGAGCAGAAAAAGGCAAAGTAAAATTCCAGCCCACTCCTTAATAGGCAAGGATTACAAAAAATAGACTATCATGAGAAAGCCAAGATATTTTATGACATCTTTGCTTCAGGCAGGACATAAATTGTGAGCAAATGCCTAAAGCCTTTAAGTTGTTTACAAGACCCCAGAGTAGAGAAAAAAAGAGGTTGGAAAATATTTAATGTGTTACACATATTGAAGTTAGAGTGGTGTGGTAAAATTGAGCCTGGAATATCTAGGAAACTGAAGCAATTTCTGAGCCATTAACACCCACTGGTAACAAAAGAGGAGAAGATTGTCTAAGGACTAGAATAAAAGCCCCTGAACCCATTCTTTTAAAAAGGAAAAGCAAGATTCAGGGAGATAACAAGTCTGTGTTATCCTGAAAGATACACAGGAACCAATGGATAAAGCATCTAGAGAATAATAAGCTAATATCAGAGTAGATTTGTCAAGAATAAATAATGCCAAATTAATGGGTTTCCTTCTTTGCTCTCACGGGTAAAGGAGAAGCAGTAGGTATGTTTTGACTCTCCTAAGGCTTTTGACATGGTCCCACCTGAGATGCTCCTGGGGAAACAAAGGAAGCCTGTGCCTACCCAGGGCTGTGGTACAGTGAGCACCACTGTCATGCTTTGGTGTTCAACTGGAAGGCATCACGTGCAGGGCTCTGCAGAAATCATAATTCTACTCAGGGTTTTCAGTAACAACATGAATCATGAAACACTCAGGTTTTCTAACAACATCAGGATCGGAAGGATCACGAGCTCTTTGAGACATGGGGGTCAACATTCCTCTTGAGAAACAGCACAAAAGGCCTGAAATCAGCGTGGGGAAATTTGGTATTTGAATACAAGCACCTAACCTTGGGAAAGGGAAATTAAAATATGAATTAGAAAATATGAAGATACATGATTGCTCCAATGGAGCTTAAACAAATGGTGCTGTCATAATATAAGACTGTTACAAAACGAAGCAAGTCTCATGCTGTGAGGCATTGACAGAAGTGTGTGGGCAACATGTGAACATATGCAAGGTAATTATCTGTCCCTGCTTGACCCTGGGATGCTGACACTGGCATGGAACAGTTTTGGACATCACACTTTCACAAGTGTTGCCAAACTGGGAGGAGTCCAGGAGAGGGAAATGAAAAAGGTAGGAGGTAAGGAAAGCGTGGCCAGAAAACAAGAGCCAAAGTCGTGACTTTTGAGAAAAGATTGAAGGAAATGTTTTCACTTGGTATAGAACAGAGAAGACTAGAATTAAGGTGCAATAATAATCCAGTATTCAGGGCCTGTTAAAGAGAAAGGTGTTAATTTGTTCTCAGAGACCCTTGCAAAATAGACTGTGATGAACTCAATGAATTTGCATTGCAGATATTTTGGAGTGTGGTATTAGGAATTATCTGTGGTGCAGTGCTTAAATATGCCACACAACACTGTGTTTATGGAAGGGTTATAAAATCAAGGTAGACAAATTATTAGACATCTTCTAGGTATTATAGCCTGATCCTTCAGAGAGGAAAAAGGACTGTATCATCCTAGGAGGTCCTTGCCAGGCTTCTGTTGCCATTATTCTATTAAATTAGGACCAGGAACACAGCAGGATTGACTGTTACTATCCTTGCAGATAATTTCCAGTTCCAAACTTCAAATATGCAAGACTATTATGAGGCATCTTATGAATGTTAAACAACAACAAGTAAGAAAGGAGTGTGATTAATTTTTTATTTTTTGTTTTCAACTGACTTTAATTTGGGGCCAGTTAAGGGATAACAATATGTGGAGAATGAGATGTAATTAAGGAACTGTGGGAGGCCTGTGAAGAATAAAATCTGGTGTGTATAAGGAAATCCCAGTGACTTCAGCAGGCTGGTTGAGCCAGTAGCCTCACTGGCAGAAGTCAAGCTAATTGCACTTACCCTGAAAGTCCATTCTTAGAGTTATTTTGGAAGAGAAAATGGATGACAAGACAGAACACAAGGTGTAAGACCAAGCATACAAGAAATGGAAAGGCAAGAAGAGGTGTAGGAAATTCTGAAGACCTCAATAACCAGATGCAGTACTTGAGAAATATGTTAAACCCAAAATCCTCCCTGGGATTTTCACAGAATATCCTGAGTTTGAAGGAGCCAACAAGGCTCATCGAGTCCAACTCCTGGCTCTGCACAGGACAGCACCAAAAATCACACCACATGCCCAAGAACATTGTCCACATGCTTCTTGGACTCTAGCAGGCTTGGTGCTGTGAACACTGGCCCCTGGAGCCTGGGCAGAGACTGTAAAGGTTTCCAAAGTTGTCATTTACTCATGTGTGGTCTAGAGCCCTCTGGAGGGCTATGACCCCAATCCTCTTGGGAGGCTGGGAATCTAAAGCTGGACCTCATGCTGTCACCTCAGTGCTGCTCCACCTGTGAGATCTCTCCCAACTAAAGGGTCTCTATGCAAAGAATATGCTCAGTACCAGCTTTAATCACAGCAGCAGCAAAGGGCATTGTTTGATGCCTTTGTCAGGAAAGCCCTGGGCTTTTGAATGCCAGTTGTGGGGCCCCAGATGTGAGATGCAACACAGGAGTTCCCTCTCCTTACTGAGCTCCTGGATCCATGTACACCGTGCAGTCGCTCTGACAGCCTTTGAAACAGGGAGGCTTTGCGGATTTGCTGTCCCTGTTGATGCAAAGCTCTGGCTGGTGTGACCAACCCAGCCTTCTGTCAGCAACTCTAGTGGTCCCTTAAGTGCAGGGGACAAGTGTCAGTGCAAACACAGTGTCCTCATCTCCCAGGCAGTCTCACCCAGGCTGAACTGATCCTCAGGGATGAGCTCATGGCCAGAGCCCCTTTCACTCCCCCCGGGGGCACAGCAGCCCTACAGAGTGATGGTGGGGCTTCCTTCCCCCAAATGCTTTCCCAATTGCAACATCCACGTGTGTCTGAAGCCCTCCTCTGTGGCAGTGCTGCTCTGAGGAAAGGGTCTCTGGGATCTCTGCATCTAACATGAGTCCTGGAGTTAAGCCTGCATCCTTTCAAGTAGGGAAGGCAGGTGGGCCACCTCAAGGGGGCAAGTGGGTCTGTGATACAAATGAAGCTGCCCCGTTGGTCTGGGGCAGGAAGTTCTCCCCTTCCCCACTCAGTGACCACCACACTGTACCCATTGCATCCTGAATCTCGATGACTGGCAGCAGGAGATCCATTGCAATGAGGTTTCCACTCCAGCAGAAAGCCTGGCATCTGCTGTGGTGGGCTGTTTAGAAAAGGCACAGAGTAGGAGGGAAGGAAGAAGCTGTTCTGAGGGAAGCATGTTTTCTGAGAAAGCTTCAGATGCAAAGGGAATTAAGTTTGAATGAGTTCTAGCTTTATTCCACATTAATCTCCTGACTTAATCTGGAGTCATTATCCTTAACCACCAGTGACTCCAAATGCCCTTCTTAACTATCTGAGCAGAGACAGGGAAGTACCTGCACCTCAGAGTAGCAGCAGTAGAGAGTGGGCAACAAGAGCTGGGTAAGAGAGGTAACAATCCTCAGCAGGTGGGATTTGTTGCATTTTGGTTCTTAAGCAGACTCCTGTTGTTATTGGTAAAGGAAAATAGAAAGCTGGTTTTTCTGCATGTAACTGAGGCAAGCAGAATGTCTGAAATATCTGATGTACGTCCACTCAGGCCCCAAGAATCCCACGTGGTGTGTGCTTGGGGATGAAACAGAGCTAGACCCTGAGGCACAGTGACCTGTAGGTCTTAAATATGTCCACTTGATTTTTGGAAAGAGGCAGAAGCAGCCATGAGGTCAGCATCTTTGCCTCATAAAGCCTGAGGCTTTGAAGAGTCATTCATGGCTATCATTTATCTTGTGCCTGGGAGCAGTTAAGGTGCAGGCATTTTTGCTTAGAGGAAATAACATAAAAAGTTTGTTTCTGTCGAGGAGGAAGGCTTGGTATCTTAATTTGCTAAAGCACAGAGTTAGTTAGCTCTTCTGCTAATGATGCTTCTATATCCAGTATAGTTATTATTGCCCCTCCAGACAGTGAAGCAGCCTGTGCTACAACCGGCTAAGCTCACATTGACTTGGAGAGAGGTGGAGGTTTAGTCAATACCCAGCAGCACATTGTCCAGAGAACAAGGTTTGCTTACCTTCCTTATCTCAGGAGCTCCTGAAGAAGTGTCTGCTCTAAGTACATGCTCTGAAACAGTGTAAGCATCCCTAGTTATCTGACAAGAAACTGAGCACCTTCTGTAACAGGAGTGCTATAGAGAAGGGAGGAAAGATTTGTAGCAAGAGAACATCAAGAATTTGCAAATACTGAAAAACTCAATATGACATGGGAGCATGATTTCCCCCCCATCCCAGCCTGATCACCATCAGCAGGGGTTAAAACTTCCCTATGACATGTAGAATCTTTTGGAGGGGATTTATTTAAGTGAAATTCTCTCAATGAAAAACAAAGCGAGTTAAAAACTGGTTTGGGCTTTTGTAGCTGTGCGGGACTGTTGGAGCTCATGTGACTAAGATTCAACAGTATTTTTATCTTGAAATCAGCATAAATATTGTTAATAGATGCCTGTAAAAGAACAGCTGAAAAATAAAGAAACCCCTTACATAAGTGGCTATTTTCCTGATTTCACTGACAGTAAAAGTATTGTGAGAAAGGATTGGGAAGACTCAATTTTAATGTATTTTGATGTTGTATGAATTTTTTTTCATTACTTCTTTCTTTGCCTCTTTATCAACTAATCTCTAACCTTCAGATTTCTGTGGTTAATACAGACCACTGTGCATCAGTCTTTCCAAGCAGTGCAGACCAAAAGGACATCACACAGTGATTTCTGCACCTAGAAGGGAAGTAAACTGTGAGTTATAGCATATTTCAAAATGACATCCTGGGTTGCTTTTCTCTTTGTTGCAAATTCTGTTGGATTGCCTCAGTCTTTATCTGCAGGTATTTTGGCTTTTATTAGTTTCATCCTACCAGTAAAGTATCTTTCATTGGAAAGCATATATGTGGCTCCTCTTAGAAATAAAAGATACATTTACTTTGGGTTAGTTCAGATGTGCATTTTCCACGTAGCAATGTGACAGTGTTGACCAACTCCACACCTGGTAGCAACCTCAGGAAGGAGCTAAATGGCCATGCAGAAATCCTTGTGATGCTCCCATCTTATCCAGGGGCAAAGCTGAAGGGTGTTGGTGTAACAAGACAACCCTCTAGTTTTGCTGTGGCCTGCCTTCTCGTTAGACACATTGATTAAGGAAAAATTAAACAATTGTGGGTGTGCTTCTGACTCTTTCAGGATTTTCAGTATTGAGGAAAAGATGAAAAATTTGTTTAGAATGTTTGTTGTCCAAAAAAAATCTGCCTCCAGTGGAAAAGGCTGACCTTTGTTGCCATCCCTCCCTTATCAAAGATGTTGCCCTGCTTTTGGAGGAACCATTCTACCTCAACTACACCAAAGAGCTCTTGTTGATGACTGTGGAGAGCTCACTGGTTGCTGAATCTGGTTCCAGTCCATGACATCTCTAGATTTTACTCTGCATTCAGTAAAAATTGATTCCTGTGCTATTTTGGGTCCACTAACAATATTAGTGACGTGGTATTTTCTGCCTGCTGCCTCCTGCTTTGTCAGGGTTGTGGGGTTTTTTATTCTTGGCATTTGTGTTGAGGTTGCATTGCTCAAATGACCTCTCTTCATATTTTTTTTCCTCTTCCTTAAAAAGAAATACATCCCCATTTTCCAGTTGATTAAAGCTTAGAAACCCGATGCCTCAGGTGTTTTCTGTCTCTTTTGAGTTTAACCTTGTTTGTCAGGATTCTTGCCAAGCGCCTCAGGATGCAAAAGAATCACAGGCACATCATCTGAGAATAGATTTTGTGTTCAAACCCAGACTGAATTGACTTTCTGGTTATGTGGGCTAGCAAGGAACACACATTCATGACCTGTGTCTTCAAGCCAGGGCTCAGTTAAGTTCAGGAGAAGCAAAACTTAAGATCTGTGTTTTAACAGATTTGCCAGGTATGTCCTGCTTGCCTGGTTGTTTATTCTTTTTCCTGTGCCCAGTGTCCAAGTGGATGTTTTCTGCTGCCTGATATTTTCTGATGCCTGATGTTTTCTGCTGCCAAATGTCTTCTAACAAGTTGAAAGGCAGCATCGTGTTCAAACTAATGAAAGGTGTCTGATCACAGCGCATTTTTGTAGCTCGGTCTTCTTTGGTTCTGTGCAGTTTCTAACTTCAAGATGAGGTTAAAGATGATAAACCCAGCCTTCCTGACCTAAAGATGATTTGAGTTTGGATGCAAATCTTGCCAGACCTCAGCTGTATCTCTTGGATATTGTCTCTAATAGTGTTGGTGAGAACCCATGCAATTTCCCAGGGATCCTTGGGAGCACTTTGTGAAGGGGGCAAAGAAAATGCCGGTTTTGGTGCCATTTACTACCATTTGAGCACATGTGCTGGGCATACAACTTAACATGTGCTTACATCTTGTTATTTGCAAGGTGCAAATATATCACCCATGTAGTAATTTTCATTTTTCCTGAATTTACCTGCTCATGTCCCTGCACTGCCATTTGCTGTGGCATTTGAGTTTTTCAGCCATATTAATTTTCTTATAATGAATCCTACTGGGAGAATTAGAACATTGAGGGAGTTATTTGATGTATCTGGAGCCAAGGACAACTAGGAGAGCCATTAATTCTGCCTTTGGTGCTTTCAGAGCTGAGGATGTAAGATCCTGGGATACTAAGTCTCCCACATAAAAGAAACAAGGTTTAGGGGAGCTACAGGTCTGCAAATTGGGAGAGCATCAGGAAATGGGTTTTTGGAGGCTTACAGATAGATGAGATAGGGCTTTACAACAGAATCGTTTCAGGCCAGCACTGACATATTAGTTCACAAGAGACTGAGGCTGCTGCTAGGGTAGCTGCTTCTTCAAGGATGCAGCTGCACTTCCAGGATAGATATCCCACCCATGGAAGTCTTCAAGGTTGGGCTGTGTGAGTCTCTGAACAACCTGGTCTAGTGGAAGGTGTCCTTGCCCATGTCAGTGAGGGTGGAACTAGATGATCTTTAAGGTGCCTTCCAACCCAAGCCATTCTATGACTCCTCTAGGTGCAGTTTGGAAAGCTGAGGAAATGCCCCTTCCATCCTTCTTTCCTTCTCTGAAGCATTCATTGGAAGAGCAAGTGCAGTCTGGCACTATAGAAATCCAGTATATAAGCCACCCTGAATTCCTCCCAGTGTTATCCCAGTTGAAAGCATTCAGCAGTTGTTGGATGTTGCATGTTGACCCACCTTAGACACCCCTGAAATACTGAACTTGTACAATCTGAATCTTGTATTATTTGAGCATGAACATAACTAGGGCTCTGCTTTTGTGAAACAACCATCCCTGCAGAAAACCAGTTTTCTGACAGTCCAGTTCATCTCCCTTACACTGGATTCAGCCCATCAGGAAGCACCCTGAGGTGTCCAGGCTCTAATGAGCAGTGATACCTCTCTTGACTTGGTCTGAAGAAGAAACCTGTGCTCAGAGAGCCCCTTTGGCAGCACTGTGTGACGGAAGATCCCTGTTAGGATTTGCACAGTGATGTTCAGGAGGGACATCTCTGAATCAGCCCCTGCTTGGATGAAATGCTGGGAGGATCTCTTTGCCTTGCAAAGGGTGGAGGTTTCCCAACAGCCTTCCATGTGCTGACTTCCCAGCCCAGTCTGGTGCAATGGGCGGGTTCTGACGTGCACAGTCTACCAAGACAGCAGAAGCATCTCTTCAGGGCTGATAAGAACATTATTTAACTCAGCATGCCTTCCTTTCTTGCCTTCACCTCTGACAACAACATTCCTGTTCCAAACCACTCCGTTATTTCTGCTGAAAATTTCAACAAAAAATAAGCAGTTTTGCCAGACACTGGAAAAAAATACAGCCAGAAAAAAAACCCAAAAACTGTGATCCACTGAAAACTGTGGGGAGTTCCTGCATAATTTGATCTAAAACAGCCTGCTGTGACTTCTGTTCCAATTACTGTTCCTTTTTGACAAATCAAGGATAAATGATGTAGAATTAAACCACTTGGGAAGAAGAATAAATCACAGTCATCAGGCTGCAGAGTGCTTCATTAAGTAAGTAAATCTATCAGCTTTACATGGAAAAGAAAAAAAAAACAAACAAGCAACTAAAAAAAAATGTCTTTCAACCTAAGCAGCTCTGAGGGGAGAAGGCTGTACTGAATTCAGTGACAGAATGGAGGTGGCTGCAGGCTTTGGTTATGAGGTCTCCCTCCTCACTGGGGTGCATGTTCCTTGTAGCTGTGTCAGATCTGGCCTCCCAAAGAACTTATGGCTCTAGTCAGGGCTGGATGGTGTTGAAAAACAACACAGGACTGAGGTGGGGGGGAGGGAAGGGATGTGAAAGCAGTCAGCAGGTGGGTGAAGGAGGTGAAGGAAAGGTGGGAAGAGAGTGAAGAATCCCACAAGGCGAAGAAGATGATTGTGGCCTTAAAAAGATCAGCAATCCAACAGCCCAGCCCTTTCCTTGCTTTGGGCAGGAAAACCTCCTTGATCTTGGCCAGGAATTCTTAGATCACGTGGCACAAGTAGGTGGTGAGAGTGGAGTGGCAGAAAGATGAAAAGCCTGAGGCACATCTTGCTTAAAACCTACGATAGTGGGGGGCAGAAGGTGTTTTTTAGGGTTGCACCAAGCTGTGTGAGATGTGATGGGGCAGGGGAGGTGTCCAGTGGAACAAGAGGACCAGGCACGTTGCTGGTGTGAGAGGTACAGGTTTAGTAGCCCAAACCTGGAGAGGGGTTGCCAGGGGAGGGAAGAGAGATTTGCTGTTTTCACCAGGAGTGTTCCCTTGCACCATTTCAGATATTGCTGAGCCAAAAGCTGTTGCAGGACTGGGAGAAGGAGCGAGTGGATTGATGCTTCCATTCCCACTCTGGATGGGGGCATAAAGGGTGTGTTTTCTTCATTATTTATTGATCATTATTTATTGATCTTGATTCTCCCAGGAGGTTACATTCTGGCAGCTGTAGAGGCTGAAATGTTCCCTTTCTGGTAATGAAGCATTCTAAGCTTCTGTGGCACTCAGGTCTCCTGGGGATAGTTCCAAGGCTAAAGGAGCAGACCTGTTTCCATAATGATTAGATTGTGGTGACATTCCCATTTTATTCCAATAATTAAACTAAATCCATCTACCTACATCCCAGAGTTGAAACAGTCCTCAGAAGGTGATTAAGCTTTCGGCAAACACTAATTTGAAGGAGCAGTGCACAACTAATTTAGAATTTCATCCCAGTCCCCTACCAATTCCAGTTGTTCTTCCAGACCTATGAATGTTTCTCTTTCTTTCCATCTCTGGTTTTAAATAGAAACAGATTGAGGCTTTAGAAATAAATAAACAACCAAACAAAAACAAAAAATCAACAAAACAAAAACCAAAAACAAAACAAAAAAACCCAACCAACCAACCAACCAAAAAAAACCAAAAAACCCCAACAACAACAACAACAACAAAAACAACAACAACACCAAAAAAAGGAAATGCTATGTACTTTTCAGCTATTGGTAAATACCCAGATAAAGTGTCCTCAATAGATTAAAGAAGTAAGCTCTTAAGAAGCTTATGTAGCCTCACCTCCTATTATTTGACCTTTAATCTATTTTTTTTTTCAGAATTAGCAGTGATTTGACTCTTTCCTGAGATCATTTGCTCTGCCCAGGATGCGCCTTGGTGCGTGCTGCACATAAATGGGAGGCAGCTCCGAGGTCAGAGTGTTCAACTATCACTTCAAACACTGGAAGAGGGGACAAAACACAGAGAAAAATGATGTAGTAGATAATGTGGGATTTTGAAAGCAGATGAGGCAGTGGAAACACACAGTTCTTGTACTAGCATATGTCTGATAGCAAAATACTTAGAGGAAAGAGAGAACACAGGGCTCAGAACTTTGCTGTACCTTGCTCCTTGTTGCACATGGGGAAGTCAACATAATCAACACTACCAGACTTCCTGAAAAAAATAACTCTACAGTTTCGAAACAGTGGGTCAAAACTTACAGGAACTCATTCAAGGCCTGAAAGTTGTTGGTTTTGTTGTTGTTGTTGTTGGTTTTGTTATTTTTGGTGGTTTTTTTTGTTTTGGTTTGGTTTGGTTTTGTGGGTTTTTGTTTGTTTGTTTCTGTTTTTGTTTGGTTTTGGGGTTTTTTTTTGTTTTGTTTGTTTGTTTTTTTGGTTTTTAAATCTTTTTTTTGCCTTTTTTTTTTCTTTTTTTTTTAAGAGTTAATTTAGGGGCGACTCAAATATCCCCAGCCATACAACAAGTCTTCACTAGCACTTCTAACTTCCAGACCAAGCCTGTAAGCTGGACAAAACAGGGAAAAGTGCTGGTAGCCTGGGAGCTCCTGTAATCCCACAGAGCTCTGCAGGAGGAAGGGATGGTGTGGGGTTATAAGAGACAAGGAAATGCCCTTCAGCCATGCAGCTCTTTGAGCTTTCTGGTGCTCAAAGTTTCCCTGAAAGATGAGAAAACCTTTTGAATGATGGAAACAAATAGTAGCTATAGGCCTTAAAGAAGTAAGGGATGTGAAAGTTGCCTTGTGTGGGGTTGAGACAAAAGGTTCAATGCAGACTTCTCAGAAGGTCACTAAAATGAACTTTGAGGTCCCCCTGTGCAGCTTTCACCTGTATCAACAGATGTGCTCTTCTTCCCACAGGAAGGTTAGAGACAAAATTCCCATTCATAGCAGCCCGTTTGGGGTTTCAGTGGGTGTGTGTTTGGCAACCCTTTTGGCACCACAAAACCGAGAAGGTCCTACCCCAGCTGGACAACTCTGCTTTGCTTCCCACACTGTCAGCAAATCACATGTGAAAAAAAGGTTCTGATACTCCCAGCTGCTCACCAGCAACTTTATGGGTCTAGTTTTCCACTTGCACAGTTTCCCTTGACTCACAAACTGCTGAAACTGGTGAAAATTGCAGCTGGACCAGTAAACAGCAAATCCTGCTGCTCTCGTTTGATTGTTGGCTTATGATTGTTTTGTCACTCTGCCGTGGTGGTCACTACAGAATCCTGAAAAGTGAAGACTCCAAGATTGGTATGGACTCTATCATTTACAAATTTGCATTTGAAATTAGCTGTGGTATAGTCTTCAGCTAAACTGTGTGCCACCAAAGCAGTCACAGCTGTGTCAGCCAACAAAGCCTATGAAAAAGTCATTAATTACCTAGAGCTTAATTCAAAGTGGGAAGAAACACATCCTAAGATGACATTACTCAGTACTCAATGGAAAACTAAACTTCAGAACCACTTTTCTAAAACAGCCTAAGAAGTTGTATGAGAAAAGAGTAAAAGCAAAGTTGCCACCAATGAATCAGGGCCACATCTGAAAAGCAGTGGGAGTCAGAAGGTAACCCATCTGCCAGGAGACTGAATGTGAAGGTGTGTGTGTGTGCCTTGAAGAATTGGGTCATAAGCAATCTGGTTATTCAAAATCTCATTGTAAAGGAAATCCAGCTACTTAGAAATCTAGTTCTCTGAGCCTTCATAGAGTGATTTAACATTATGCCATACAGTACTTTTGATGTCCATCTAAGAGGAAATATGTAGAGGACTGTGTAAATTAAAAATACAGATTTTACTCTAGTTTTACTTTTTGGATCACAATCATAAACCAGTGAGTTGAACTCAGCTTTTATATCATTCTCAAATGATTGATGCTCTTGCATGGCAGCAAATCCCACTGTGGTGAGGCTTCCTGGGGTCCACTCAAAGAGTTGCCTCTCTGGGATGAAAGGATGTCCAGAAAAACCTCAGATGAGAGCAGTGACCCCCGCAGTGCTGAAGGACACACCCGTGTGTGCCAGCAAGAGTAATGCTCCAAAATGCCAATTTGCACCCATTATGGCTTTGCTCATGCCAATGTTGCATGCTTTTATTGCCCCACTAACAGCTTCACTGGGACTGCTTTGCAGAGTTAATCATGTCTGCAAGTCTTTGCAGACCCATCTAGAGAAGTTCACTCCACCAGAGAGGGCCATTGTGCCATTAGTCATGTTTAAAAGGCTTCAGTGGGACATAAATGATGTGTTACTTCTTGCACAAGTCGTATACACACATATGCATTTCAATAGCATGGATAGTGCTGTTTGAAGTATTTATAGAAGTGCTTTGCATTCAGAGGTGAGTTAAAAACCGAAAAGAAATCTCTGCCTCAACTGACACCTCAAAGGGATGTTTAGAAACTTTACTACTCTTTCCCCTGAGGCCCTTCCCACGACAGCTGCAATACTGAGACGTGGAAGGTTAATTAGTGAATGTTTTTAAAGGGCTTTGAAGATGAAAAGCTTGCTTTCTTTCTCTCTCTTTTTTTTTTAATGCTGAGCCTGCTGATGGCTGTGAAGGTGGGATTTCTGTCAGCGTCTTCGTTTTGCATTCTGTGCTGAAGTGGTTTGCTGTGAATTCCTTTTGCTGCCAGGTTTTCAGTAACTGGTTTATCTGCTCTGCTTTACCTGCTGCTGGATTTTGGCCTTCTGCCTTCTCTCCATGGACCAGTACTGCCCAGGGTGCTGACTGGTTGAGGCTGGGCTCCAGTGCACACCACCAGCCAATACCACCGTGGGCCAAGTGGAAGGAACTCCCTGCCTGTCACTCCATCCGAGTTATCCCTTGACTTCAACCAGCAAGAGAAACGCAGCCTTGCAATCCAGGAAATGGATGAAGCTTCTTGAAGAAGATCTGTGAGGCTAACTCTTCTCATCTACAGTGGCAGCCCACACTGATGTTCTGCTTAGTATAATCCATCATCCCCTTGCAAGGTTGCAAAGATGTGACAGCAGCTTTGCCACTGGCAATTTGGACAAAACCTTCTTTCATGAAATCCACTGTGAAATAACAGTGTTCAAAGAGTCAGGTGCTAAACAGTCTGCATCTTATTCATTTAAACACAAGAGCTCAGCAGCAACAACAGGCTTTGGGTCTAATTCTCAGAGCTTCCTGCTGTTTCAGTAAAAATCCTTTCCCTTCTCTTCATCGAGCCCATTAGGTCATTCTTCATCTACTCCACACACTTCCACAGGAACTGAAGCATGGAACAAGGCAAACAGCTGTCTCCATCACACAAGTCAGTATATTTTCATATTCAATAACATTAGCTGATGTTTCTCTGTCAGCATTCTTGATGTGCTTCATTTATGAAGTGTTCATTACCTAGACCACTGTAGTGTTGGGAAATGTTATACGTAATAAATGAATCAGCTTTTATTGCTAAAAATATATTTGGGGTCATTTACACATTTGAATGTATTTATAGCTGAGACATGAGGATACCTTGAGAAGATGCAAATAGCAACCACTGCTAGTTACTTCATTGTGTGTTGCTTTGTTTGCCTGCATTGCTTCTGCATGTGGTGAAATGCACCTTCCCTATCCAAAAATCACCCAGAGTGCTGTGACAAAAACCCATCACTTAAGCAAACCAGCAGCGTTTCTGCGAGTTCGTACTGAGCACTGTACAGGGTGAGAATTTTCTGAAATAAAAACAAAACAGAAAAACCCAAACCAAACCAAACCAAACCAAACCAAACCAAACCCACAAAAACCAAAGAAACCCCAAAGTGTAATTGTAAAATTAAAAATGAAAAAAAAAATAAGGCATTTCCCCAGCAAAGAGCCAAATGTCCTCTTTAGTCAGATCTGTGTTAAAATACTTATTGTAGAGCAATGTGATGTTGGAGAGAAGGCATTTTTACTACATAAATAACTCTCTGTCTTTTTCTTGAAATCATATTATAAATTATCACCACAGGTTTCCCGAGCACTAATTTCTCACCACCTGTGGATAAGCAGTCACCCTCTCTATATTTCTATTTCCAGTATAAAGAACATCCCTGTGAGATATTTCAAGGCAAAAATTACAGTCAATATAACAGAGGACAAGCCATGAGTTTATAAACTGATATAAAGCCCTGGTAGGTGCTCTAAGAAAGTGTGTAAAGAAAGAAGCTCTCCATGCTCTTGAGGGAATTCAATTTGTAACAAATTTCTTAATTTCCTGAGAGCCTCTGGGTAATATTTTAGTGTTTCTTGGGTAATATTTTAGTATTTCTTGGCATGAGAAAACTTGAGTCATGGTCATTAAATGAGTTTGAAGTAGATGTTAATAGAATAGCAGTCTTTCACCCAAGAAAGTTTTCTGAGCAAACTTTTCATATGACAACCTCAATACCCAGTAAAGACCATCCAAGCCATAAATCTACCTAGTCCTCTCCAAAACATCCCCAGAGGGCTCGAGCCTTTGTCACAAAACAAATAACAGCATGCTACAAAGAAAGGCAGTAAAAAGCTTAGGAGATACAATGCTCTGTGTGTGCACATCTTTGGTCACTCAGCTTTGACCAAATTCTGGTACAGATTTATTTTAATGAAAATTCCAGTTTTCCCAAGCCAGTCAACCAATCTCTGACATGTCTCTTCTTAGCTCTTAGCCACCAAGTTTTCTTCCTGTCCTTAAAAAATATGTAATTCCTTTATCCTGATAGACCTTTTGCATGCACACCAACATCTATCTATTTGTTCCCCCCCCCCCAGGCCATCCCACACCAGGCCAAGTTGTGTTTCTTTATTCTGTTCTTTCTAAAGAAAAAAAAATAATTTATTTTTATTACCTGTGTGTAACATGCTTTCCTACCTCCCAGGGTCCTTGCAAGATTAAATATGAGTCAGATACTGTGAAGCAGCCTGGGTCACCATGAAGGTCTCTCCAGAATTCCTTTGGATAGTCTGAATTTCCACCCACATCCTTTTCCCTCCTTCCCCTGTCTTCCCCCCGTAAACCAGCCTGCTGAAAATTCTCCAAGCTGACCCAGCCACTGGCATTTCAATGGGCTCATCTCTGGCTAAATAATGATTTTAAGCTTTTCAGTGAGCACTGTCCCTCTGGGAGAAGTGACCTATTGAACTGCACCAGCTTCTATTGAAGGGAAGCATTGAAAAGCCAATGCAATTAGCACTCTGACAAGGATGCTTGCAGCAGATGAATTTGGGATCACTGCTACCTCTAATAACTACTGCCTGATCACATTTGGTTTAATTGCATGTGGATCACTGATTCTCACAGGAATTGCCTAGTGTTGTCTGTTGGTTCCAAGCTCCCACTGGAGTCAGCTTGACCATCAAGCAACCATGAAGTTGGACCTTGTCCTGCCCATGCTGTGGTGGGAGAAGCTCTGTTGGTATGCAAAGACTTCCTCAGTAGGGTTATGGGCCAGAGCTGTGTCCTACAGGCATGCCACCATCACCCTCTGCTCCCAAAAGTCTCAGCTTTAGGCACACAGACATTTTGTTCCTTGTCCCCGTTGGTCATATGGGAGTCTGTTTGTTGGCTTAGCACCTGAGAATAATTCCGTCTCACTTGTGAGACTCTTCAGTCTCTTGCAGCATCATTATTCACAGCAGCAACCATAAAGTGGCCAGATTTTTTAGGCAGATCTCCACTGGATTCTCAAGCAATAAAACAAGTATTAAGCATAATCTTGCATTAGCAAGCCCCAGGGGCCAATATATTAATTTTTAGAAGTATATGGAGGCATTGTTTGCATTAGGCAAGACCATGGCTTTTCTAAAATTGCCATTCATGTAAAATAGCCTTTTTTGTTGCTGCATTGGGATCAACCTGTTCTGGAGTATTCTCACAAGAAATAAAGAGTCTGGATGAAGAATTCTCCCTACCAGGAGTATAATAATCACAAACCAAACAAGAACTTAAACCTGTTTGTCCTCACGCAGCCTATTTACATTATTTTAAGATTCTTCACAGCACTAACTACACAATATTGCTTTTCTTGCCAGACATGAGGAAACCCAATAAGCTGAGAGCTGAGGAAATAGAATGCTTTGCAGTGACATGCAGAAGAGCTTCTGAGGGCAGGAGGATGTCACACTTGTTACGATGCTGTCACTTGTGCACTTGTCATCACCAAGGGGTCGTGCCCCTCGTGTGTTGCCATGTCAGAAGTCATCTCTGTGGGGCACTGACTTGCCTTGCAGGTCTGCTGAAACGAAACTTCCAAAGGGAAGGAGGAATTTTGCCACTGGATGAGTGCAGCGACCTTCCAGCAGCAGCCCATACGTAGGCTGGATTAAATGTACCATGAACCTGTACTCCAAATGGGCTGGAAAATAGATTGCCCACACAAGCTCATTTTTTCAACTCTGTTTGCTGGGAGACCTATTTTAAAGCTATGAGTGCTGTGGACAGAGTTTCTTCCTTCCAAGAGAGGGCACTATTAGCTTTCCTTCTGCTGCTCTTAGAAGCTGGGGGTAAAAGGAGTAGTCCTGCACAGCCTTTGCAAGCCCTTTTGGGAATCTCAAATAGCTGCAGTTGTGTTCTGCAAGTGCCCCATAGGATGTCTGGCCACAGGGGTGAGCACTGTGCCCCAAGGATGCCACCACTGCTGTGCCAGGGCTGCATCTCTGTGACATTTATGCCCTAGCCCAGCTTGGTTTGACCCAGCACAGCTTGGTCTCCGTGGGCAGTGGCAGAGGTTGAATGTTGCTGTATTTCTTACCATGGCCATGAAATTCACACTCAGATCCTCAGCTTTTGATGGTTTAACAAGCTCCAAGAGCTAGGTGGAAATCTATACAGCCAGCTGTAAGCCTTACCTGTTGTACTTTGGCTTGCTAAATCAGTGCCAGCACAAATTTGGCTAAATAAAAGCTGTCTGTGAGACAAGGATATCCATCTCTTGTATCATCATCACTCCTGTCTGAGTAACAGTGTCCAATGATGTCTAAATGCATCCTTAAATCCACATCCTCCCAAAAAAGGGGAAAACAAAGTGCAAACCATCCCATACAATGCAGGATAAAGATGACAAATATTGCTGCACTGTTTCTGAGCTAGTTTGGTTTCACAGGGCTGTAAGTCACTGAAGGCAGCAGTCTCTGGGGTTAACACGTGCATTAAATAACATTCCTTCTGCTCACTTTGGAAAGAAAACACAGTTTCAAGTAAAAGGCTTTCTGCAACAAGAGCTCTGGTGTTGAACTTCACACAGATGGTGCTTATTAGAGAGATTTCAATTCCCAACAAACAATTTAAAGCACCACCTGATCTGCAGTTCCAGCTCCCCTCTCAGTTAAATAGCAACAACAGTTCACATTGTGGGACTGGAGCCTTAGTTCCCCCATACATACTTCAAGGTGGGCTCCAAGCAAGCCACCTCATCCTGTGGGCAGGGATGTGGGGAGCAAGGTCAGCCCACCCTGCTGAGCAGAACATGTCTCTTTGTGCCTGCCATGCCAGTGGAACCCCTCCCAGGGGTCTGCCATGGGTCTGACCCAGGTGGGCTGTGGCAGTTTTAGGCTGGTGTCCACCCAAACCTCCAGCACCCCCGCTTTCCCAGAAGGAAGGAAAAGGAGAAAAGGAAAAAAAACCAGCTGAGTGATAATGGCAAAGCAAACTCAGAGTAGCTAAATACTTAAAATTTATTACTAACAAGAACTAAAACTAAAGGTAAGAAATAAATCAGTCTTAAAACCACCTTTCTGCTCCCACTCCTCCCTCTTCCCAGCAGTTCCAGGGAGCAGGGAATGGGGGTTTGCAGTTGTTGGTTCTGCCATTGCTCTTGTCCTGGGGGTCACCCCATGGGCTGCAGGGGGGTCTGTGCACCCCGAGGGATCTCCAGGGGCTGCAGGGGGGGCACAGCTTTGAGTCCTTCCCCCTCTGCTCCAGCGTGGGGTCCCTCCTTCTCCTCCTCCTGCTCCCACCTTGGTCTCTGTGTTGTTATGCCATGGCTGGAATTTCCAACTGCCCCACACTCCTAAATTCTTCACTCTGTTATCCCAGAGCTGGGACTGGGATTCTTAACTGGCTCAACTCTGTCCACCGGCAGGAGGTCCCTCCTAGCCCTGGCTGTCCTTGGCTCCACAGGACAGGGGAATTTTCTGGGCAGCTTCTAACAGAAACCACCCTGGAAGTCCCCTCTTCTACTAAAATTCAGCCACAGAAACCTATGACATGGGTGCTGGCACAAGAACAAAGCCTGTCCCTGCCAGCAAACATAAGGAAGCTGAATCACCTTCTCTGCTGCTCCCAGCACCTGCCTTGGGTGAACTGCAAGGTCCCCCTTCCTTGCCAGGCTCGTGCCTGGTGCAATTGCCCCTCACCAAATGCTGCTGCAGAAGTGTTGCCCCGGCTGGCAGGGGAAGGACAGGAGTGAACAAGGCCACTTGTGACCAGGTGCTGCTGAGATGTGCCTGCCCTGAAGAGCGGTGGTGGTGAAGCCCAACCGTGTCCAGCCCTGTAGGTGTGTCCCAGGTGCCAGGACAGGTGGTCTGGCTGTGGCTGTGAGCCTCTTCAGAGCATGCTGGCTCTTTTGTTAACTGCTTTATAAATATCTTATACCTGATTTGATGTAATTATTGGGCATTCGGATGAGTTTCCCTGAGGCTGATGTTGTTTGCCTCTGGAGGGTGGAGGTCAGGAGTGCCAAAGGGGCTTGCTTAGTTCTGCTGCTGCTTCTGATGGAGCACGTGGAAGAGACTTGTATCTTCAAATAGCAATTTTATTTATCTTATCTTAATCTGCCATATCCTGTGCAGGCAGATACTGAAGTTAAACTGCAGCTGTGTTTCTTTGGCTCTTCTACTCTTGCACCCTCTGTCACTTTTATTTGAAGTTGACAGCACTGAACTTAGTGGAATTTTTGCATGCTCAGCCTTCCCAAATATCTGCACTTTTCTGTGCTTAAACCATTCTTTAAGTCCCTCTCTTTTGCTGCTTCAGCAATGGGATTTAGCATATCAGTATCCCCAGCCCTCTGGAGTTAAGTACAGAGGCATTGCTCTGCCTCCTTCAGATACAGAGAACAGTTGTTTCCTGTGTGATAATGACTTTTAAATCCACAAGGTTTTTTTTCTGATCTTCACAGAGGAGGTGCATAGATGTGCAACATGTATTTCAGTTTCCTTTTTGATATTAATACTAATTATTCTTCTTCACAGGAATACCAACTTACCTAGAATCCTCTCAAACCATCTGATTACTGAAGAGGGAGGGAAATCATGTGCCAAAGAGCAAAGATTTATTTAATTACTTTTATTAAAATAAAAATATCATGCATTAATACGCATTAGACATTTCTGAGAACCAGTAATATGAAGATTAAGACTACATCATTTCAGCTTAAAGTAGGTGGAGCTGGTAAAACATGCAGCCTACGTACTGGAAGGGACTGGATGGAAAGATGAAAATGAGAAAGGTGCTGTAGTGGCTTTTTTTTTTTTTCCTCTGTGTACAAAGTCCATTTATAAAGACAAAAAGTATTTCATTTACTAACTGTGGTAGGGGGGACCTATCCAGGCTGAATGCAGCCTGACAGTTCTGGCTCCTCTCTTCTCTTCTGTCTTGTACCTTGCTCTGTCATGTGGAGGACCCTGCAAATCCTTTAACCTTTGTCTGCTACATGTTCAACCACTTGGATAACTTAACACCAGTACTCGGGACACTGGGGCTTCGTCTGACTGCCTCTGACAACAGAATTTCTCCTTGTGCAGTGTAAGTCACCAGTGTGACCCTGGTTGTGACTTTGTTTTGCCTTAGCTATGCAGTTAAGGAATGGCCAGCACTGTGGCCTGGTACACCACATGTCACATGGATGAGGCTTTTGAGGGATGGCTTTCACTGTGCTTCTGCTCTTGCCATGAAAGTGAAGTGAGAACCTGCCATGCAATTGAAAAGAGCAGCATTTTTAGGGCCCTAATAAAGCAGCACCTGGGCTTTCATATTGCACTTCTATTGGTCACGAGTGTTACCTGTATTATTGCTCACATTATGAAACTCCAGCACTGTGCCCACAGAGAGCCAAAGAGCCTTGGAGAGAGGAAAGGGTGCTGTTAGTAGCTTCACTAAGCTCTGGATAAATCCCCAAGGTGACAAATGTTACCAGAAAAAAAAATAAAAATCTAAGTCCATCAATAAAGAACATGAGTTCTTCTCTGGCTACAAGCTACAAAGCTAGCCACTGCTTTTTGTTCCCCCCAAATACAACAGTATATTACAATAAACGTTTTCCAAGAATTAAAAACAATTAAAAAGAATAATATACACCTCATTTTTTATCGCTCATATACAAACAATCTTTGATCAACAGTATAAACCATTAAACCATATAAAAGTCAAGAGTTTCTTATTGTACAAATAGTGCTTTCATAGTTGAGTAACTTTACAATGCTGTGAGGGTGCCATCTGTATCTGTGAATATATTGCTTGACAGTTTATCAAAACCAAGGCATTATACCTCATATTCTGTTGATTGCATCAATACAAAGCAGCCTAAAACGGGCAATGGATCCATAGGATCTCTGATTACTGTGAGGGATTTTCAAAAATCACTCAACATTAGCCTTGTTTTATACACTCAGTGTGATCAACTTAAACCTCTCATTACTTTCAAGGGGAAGGATATTAGGAATGTAGGATTGAAAAAAGCAACCTAGGCACGTGAGCCAAGCCACCCACCATGGCAGACAACTCCTTTGATTATTCCCTTTCACAAAAGATGAGGATAGCATTGATGGTGGTGGCACATGCACACTCTCCAGCTAGCTTGGGAGAGGTAAGAAGAGTCTGGATAGATTCCAGTGTGACTGGAAATGATGTACCGTGTTGGCTACGTAGGAACAACACCTTCTACGACTCCAATTGCTGGCGGCACTTTTGATTTCTGGGTTTCACTTTATTAATCATATTCAAAAAGCCTTATTACTTCAAAGAGAGAGCTACAGAGAGACCACAGGACCTGTGCTGTTACTCATGCATGACAGCAAGGCTGGTGAAGCAGCAGCCCTGAATCCTGGCCAAAGGCATTTTGCCTGCAACAAATGCGGTGCCTTTTGCCAGGTAGGTCTCCACTTACCATTTTTTTCCCCCTGGGAAAACCGTTTTTGGATGCTGTTGGGGGCTAGCTTGACCACTAACTGTGGTACAACCTGCTAGAACTGCACTTTTCTCTCTCTGCATGAAAAGAAGACGTTGCACCACCCGACAATTCTCAGTCCTCATAGCCATGGCAGCACGGGTGATCTGCCCAAACACACGACAACACGTGGCAGAAAGTAAAGTGTGTCCTGGAAGTGCCATGATTTCAACTCCACTGCACAACTGAAGTCATACATATCCAAAAGTGTTATTTTTTTTTCAAGTCTCACTGCCTGCCTACATACTTCCTCACACACACACACACAAAAAAAAGTTATCATGTCTCATCTTCACATCACTGTATTCTTGGATACTGAGCCAAAACATCATGTGTTTGCTTCAGTGCAATACAGAGCAGAGGTTGTAGGTTTGGCCCTGAAGTGATACCTGGTCCTGATACTCTGTTTGGTTTTCTACAGACAGGCCAGGTCCCTTGGCTCAGGGGAGGTCAGACCCAGCCCCAGTGAAGATATGTAGCTCTTCTCTGCAATGAGAGGCTGTGGAAGCGGTGATCAATACCCTGTTCCTTTAAAGCAAGAAAACAAGACATTACATCTTTGGTCCTAATGCAGCCCATTTGAAAAGCTACTTGAAGGTGTCATGTTTTTGTCTTGTATAAACCTTTTTTTTCTATTATTTTCAGTATTATTTTAAAAAGGCTCCTTAAAAGTTGTATGTCAAAACAAAGAGGGAGCACTTATAAAAGAAAGCTAGAAAACAGCATCCCAATATAAAAATTTGAACCAGTGGTGACAAAACATTACAAAGCATCCTTGCTAAGTGTTCTACACAGAGTTTGACATTTCATGAGTCTACAGTTTCCACGAAAAAGAAGGACACAGGTACATTTTCATATTTGGTCCTGATTCAGCAGTTTCCCCACAGATAAATGCTGGAGGAAACACAAGCCAGAGTACCATAACTGCTCATGTGAGAGGCAGTGGTCACACCAACAGAGGTTGCCCTCTGAAAGGGAAAAATGAGGGTTTGTCTGGAAATGCAAAGTTTCTCCCTGGCACCTTGGAGCACCCACGGGCAGACCAAGGACACCTCAGGCCCCTTGTGATGGGACCTCCCCAACCTGTTGGAGGTCCTGTGGCACTGCTGTAAGCCTAACTACACCTCCCAGGGAAGGGAAAGGACAGGGACAGGAGCCACCTGTACCTGCAGGAACCTGCCTCAGCGGCAAATCCAGCAGCTGTTTTGGGTGTGGATGGACCAGATGCAGCCCATCCATGGCACTGTTCTCCCTACACAAGATCCTTCCTTTCAAACCAACCACGGGACTGCGTTTCCTGACACCAGGGCTTCATGTGGCCATCTGATGGTGGGGTTGGTGGGACGGAGCATCATCCCCAGGCATTCCAGAAGCCATCCTCCAGTTCCAACTGCTCTCTCTGGAAAACTCACTGCAATGTTGCCTCTCAGCTGGAAACGAAAGCAGGCCCCATGCCTTTTAATGAATTTACTCCACGAGATCAACTGCACCATGAGGGAGATTTCCCAGGCCAACTCCCTCTGCAGCAGGAGAAAACAACCCAAGGCTCCAGATGAAGTCAAGTGCTCTGACACTGTACACAATCACATCAAAGTAAGATGAAGACTCTTAACTTACATTTGCATATACTGAAGGGTTATTAAAAGCCCTGAATTATTATTGATAAAGTTCTGTGTTAACTGCTGCTTTATGAGAGATGCTAAGGACTAACTTGTATTCTCTTTTGCCTTCCCTGCAAAACACAGCAGAAAGGAAAATTTTAATGTTCTTGATTAGTTAGCTTTTAAAAGTGGCTGTGGTATGCTACATTTCCCTATTTGGCTGTGTTTTTAAAATCAGCCTTTTCTACCCACACCTCCAGCTGAACCTTCAAGTTATTTTTGGATGTTGATTTATGTTTGCCTGTATAAGCACCTATGATCCACAGGGGCCTCCTTGCTGTTAAATGTGCAATGAGCTGCAGTGGGAAAAGCAGGACATTTCAGCTGCTTATTGGTTCTTTTGTCTTGGTTTGGTTTTGTTTTTTGTTTGGTTTTGTTTTTTTTTTTTTAATCCTGCTGGAAATCATTTCATGCATTGCTATTCTTTGTTTCCCTGTGAACATCACCCTGCACAGCACCTGTGCCTGCAGTGCCAGCCGTGCAGCTGCACAATCCCACCCACCCCCAGTGCCACAGGAGCTGCCCCCGTTTCCTTATCCAATTTTTATTTTTTTGAATCACGACTGACCTGCCAATTTACAAATCATGGCATATGGGATGCCTGTTTACCAGAAATACTGCACAATACAGCTGATTCCACCAAACTAGAATTTACATTCATATGGAGAGTTTATGGCCCTACATCCTCTTTCCTACTCTTTTTTCGACAACAAAAAAATCACATTTAAAATGTGATTCTCTTTTAAAATTACACGGTTTAATTTTTAGATGAATCTCCTTGTTTCTAGCAATGAATTGCTACTGAATCCCTCCTAAATTGTTTTAAAGGGGCAAATGTGTTAACCTCTATTAATTAATTTTCATGCTACATAATGCTGGTGATACACATTGCTACTGCTCAGTGTCTTTCCCATTCTAGCTAACAGATTAAACCCAAACATCAATAAATTCCTTTGTGCAACAGTGTTCAAAGGATCCTGTGGGAGAACATGCACTGTGTGATTTTCTAGTGTTCTGCTTGGAGACATAACAGCTTTAGCAAACTGAAACATTATCTGTGAGTTGTGTTAAGATCTTTTTTTAGTTTTATGTACATTTCTCCCAAGGCAGTGGGTGGAGGGAAGCAGCGGTGCCTGTGTCTACATGTTGCCCGCTTTGTGAGAGCAACAAAACAGAGCTGCTCTCAGGAATGCAGGGAGAAATCTGCTGCTATTGGGATGTGGGAACTGAATTTTGGTGACTGTTTTAAATGCAAGCCACTAATAATCCAAGCCAAACGCTGCATCCCCCAAACCGCTGCGCCTGGGACTCGGTCACGGTGAGACACACCTGCCAAGCAGGACAAGCTTTGGATTCTATCCCAGTATCCCAGAATCACAGAATGTGCTCAGCTGGAAGGGACCTACAAGGACCATCCAGTCCAACTCCTGTCCCTGCACAGCCCCATCCCCAGGAGTCACCCCCTGTGCCCCAGAGCATCATCCCAACCCTCCTGGAGCTCTGTCAGCCTCGGGGCTGTGCCCACTGCCCTGGGGAGCCTGGGCAGTGCCCACCACCCTCTGGGGGAAGAACCTTTCCCTGAGATCCCACCTGACCCTGCCCTGACACAGCGCCAGCCCTTCCCTGGGTGCTGTCCCTGGTCCCCACTGTGCTGCTTTACCCTGGACTGCAGCATGGCCATGATCTACTGTACACACACAAGCTGTTAATGAATTTTACACCAAGTTATTTATGAAAGGGGTCATTCCACATGACTGTTCCTCTCCTTTCCTCAATAAATCTGTGAAAAACAGTGTTCTCAGGATTTGCTGCTTGATCTTGGACTTCAGGTGCAATACTTAAACTGAAACACATACTGATGTATTCAAAACACAGCATAAATTTGCTTCTTGCTACTTAATATAGACTACAGATCCTCCTCAAGTCAGCTGCTTATGGTGCCCTCAAGCAACTTGCCAACATTCAACTAGTTAAGGGCCTTTGTCCCCAAATGAGCATTTGCTTTCTGAGCTAGTGGTTTGATTAAAATAGCCCTGCCAAGTTGCTGGTGGGATGCATCTAAACGACTGACTAAATTCACACTTTAGGCACTTTACTCCTCCTACACTCATAAGAAATGCTAATGAGGGAATAATTTGATGGGTCACTGAAAAGAGTAGCTGCTTTTGCTGCTGTGACTGATTTATACCACAAAGCTCAAATCTTAGCCTTGCCTCACCTGCCTATACCACACTGATAACCAGAAGATGATGTTGTGTATTTTAAAGCAGAAGTAGGCAGCCCTGTGTTTCAGAAGAGGGAGATAATATTTTCCATCACTTCAGACTATTCTTTCTGTCCTTAATTCATTCTCACTGCTCCTCCTGCCTTGCCAGGATATGTAACCCTAAAGGGACATATAACAAGGCCCAGTCTCTGCCCCAGTGTGGAACAGCATTCTGCCTTGAGGTGTACCACTTATAGACCAGTTTTCTTTGCCAGATGTATAAGGGAAAATGGTTTCTGCTCTGAGCCCCTTAAAGAAGGGAAATAAAACTGCTTGGCTGGAGCTACCTGTGCTTCTTGCCCTAGTCAAGTTTAATTTAGTGCAGTTCTACTAGTCTGTCTCGTGAATGTTCCAATTTGCCACCATTTGCATTTCCTTGACATTTAATTAAAGTCTGTGAAACATTATTTGACACTTCACTTTTCAGTTATGGCAACATCTTTAACAGTTCTGGTGAAGAAGAAAGACATTTTGACAACTTGACATCTGCATAAGGGATCAGGAAAAAAAAAAAAAAGTCTTGGGTTTGACCATGAGAAAACAAGACAACTCAACACTTCAGAATCACGTGCAGATGACTTTGAGGTGAGTTCCTCCTGTCAGTTTTTAGCAGTAGTGGTCAGCAGGTGGTGTGTCGTGCCTTTTTGCTCCTTGTGCTCCTTTCCCCTGGAGCAATCCAAACCATGGGCAGAACTGCCCACCCCTCCCTCAGATGCACTTCTCACCTTTGGGCCAAAAGGCAGTATGTGGAGCCAATTTGTAAAAATCCAGTGCTCTGGAATACCAGTTTCTGTTCCAAGAGTTTTGGAAAGGTATTAGTAAGATTTCTTTTTTCCTGCTGGTGATCTGAGCACCCCAGAGCAGAAGAGCAGTGCCAGCATCTGACCTCGTAAAAGATCCAAAAATTCTGTTAGAAACATCTACAAAAATACAGACTGTGGAAAGGAATTTGACAGTACAATGTGTACAGCTTTCAGGTTCATCCCAGAGTGGCTTTTTACCACGCTACCGTTTGAAAAGGAAAGGAACGCATCCAGATTTCTTCAGTCCAGGAAGATCCTCCTCCATCCCAACACACATATGAGTACAGGTTATGGGTCTCAGTTATTCAATGGAAATTGGCAAGAAAAGACCCAGACTACCATCAGAGAGGACTGACAATTTCAGCCCCCAGGCTGAGAAGGAGAGGTGTGCTTATTGATGCATTGCAGTTGCCACGTGCTCTGAGCCAGAGTCCATTCTTGCAGCAGGCAGGGAGTTCACTGAAGAGTCTGGCTCGCCTTGCTGCAAGAAGAAATTCTCCATGGTCATGCCGAGGCTTCAATGTAGTCACTTTTTGGTGCTGCTACCCTCAAGTACTCTGGGTTTTCTGCTGCAGGAACTTTCAAGAGACCATTGGGTTTGGTTTCCTTCGGTAAGAAGTCCTGCTGGTAGTCAGGATTGTCCAGATTTATTTGGTGGTTGCCCGCCTGGATCCAGTAAGGAGAACTCTCAAAGACTGTCTTCACCAGTGGAGACTGGTTGGTGTTGAGATATTCGGGGTTGTCCACAGCTGTGCTGTGTGAATTCTGGTAGCTGGAGTCCGTGGGGACCTTTGAGTTTGCTGTGAGAGAGAAGTTGTTGTAGATTGGATTCTGGACTGCTGAGGCAGATGCTTTCTTGGGCACCAACTGGTTGACATACTCTAGAATAAAAAGAAATTAAAGATGAGAAGGAATGAAAATGAAGATATAAAATTAATGCAGCTGTTTTTGTCACTTGATGTGTAGTTTCAACCCAGATGCCACTTGTTCTTCGCTCATAGCACATCACATAACTTCCCAGGGTGGAAAAGAGCCAAAGACAAGGACTTCCATGCCATGGCACCAAACACACTGCCCTGAGGTTCACCTTCAGGGATTCTGTTTGCACACCAGCAGAAAGATGGTTTGGACCACGAGACAGTGACACAGCTACTGCTGATTTTAGTGACATGTGGGTGGCTATGTCCCAGATAGTGCTCTGAAACCGAAGTCTGGGAGCTTAGCTGCCAGAAGCTGTTTCTCTAGAAAAAGTGTTCAGAGATGAGAAAAACTGATAGAAAATACAGGACTGGCAGTAACAGAGACTCCACATTTCAGTTCAATGCCATTCCTCACAGGGCCTGTCACCCCTTCTAGCTATGGCACATTCTTGGAATGGTTGTTTGGGACTTTTTAAGGACACAAAGCATCATGACTGAATAATCCACCCCCATCTGCCTCAGTGCTTGCTGATTTGCTCTCTGGCCACCTACACTCTAAGTCCACGTGAAACCCTAACCTGCCTTCTGTGGATCAACATCTGAGTGCAAAGGAACTGCCATGAAGCTCTTCCCATTGCTGAAGTGGTTTAGGGGGTGAGACCAGTTTTTCAGAGGATATTTTCTCAAGCAGAAAGCTTCAATCCTATAACCACACATGCAAACATGCCCATCTAGACGGCACACACAGCAGACACGAGGAACCTGGCTTGAGAGGGAACCGAAATGAGAAATGGGCAGAAGCAGCCAGTCCAAGAAAAGCATATGTGCACATGTTCCCATTCATGTTTACTGGGCAAAAAAAAAGTTAGCAGGCATTTGAATTGCTTCCTTTCTACAGAAAAGGAAGGACAATGATTATACTTGCAACCAAAACAGCAGAGGTACTCACCTGGGGCTGGCAGGAAGCTGTCATCTATGCTGTCCTCCAAGAAAGCACCTGTTGGGTCTGAGCTATACCTCTGGACAAAGCTGTCTTCCCTCACAGGGTGCCCCTGCTAGGAGGAAAGTAGAGAAAAAAATATTAATGGGGCCGTTTTGTGTAAGTTGATCCACAAAGGAGGAGTCACTCCTTTTTTTAAAGGTAATTCCACTTACCCCGTTCCTGTCAATGCAGGTTGTAGCAGAATTGTTGCTGGTAGCACTCTAAAAAGACAAAGAAAATATCAAAATAATCAAAGAAAATAATAATCAAAATATCAAAGAAAATCAAGAGAAGCAGTTCCCTCTTAATATTGCTCGTCATATTTCCACAGTCAAAAGTTTCCTACCAATGAGCTCAGGAGAGGAGTGCGGGAGGTCGAAGGGCTGTTGAAGAAGCCCTGGTGTGGCACGAGGTACTCATCTGCATCCACAATGTCCTCCATGTCCTCCTCCTCCATCAGCGTGCGGTAGAACTTGGAGTCCGTGGGGCTGGGCAGGTGCATCCTGTCATCTCCCTGTGAAAAAGTCAGCACCAGAGAGGACTTGCAGACTCTTCACAAGTACCTTATTTAGGAGTTGTGCTGCTCTTCATCAGCAACCTTCTTTGGTCTCCCTTCTGTCTTATTTTATTAGAGCTTCTCACTTCAGTGTCACTACCATGGATAAGCTAAGCTTGGATCCAAAAGGCAAAGTAATCAATGTGGTTTATGAATGATGTGGTCGAGTATTCTTTGCACTAAGTTGAAAATACAGTTGAAAAAGTTCAATTATATAACTCAGTGTACTGAGGTGGAAATATATTCCCCCTCCCCATGAGACAAAGTCATTCAGCAAGAGGCCCCTGATGCAAAATCTTTATCAGTGTTTTTAAGTAAATGTACCCAGTTTAGGGCAACTTGGGCCTGCAATCTCTGTCCATGCCGCTGTGAAATAGCTGCCTCTTGAAGAGGATCAAACTTGCCTTTTCCTCTCATGAACTGTTGCTGATCCTAGACTGGGACCACTACTAAGAAAATAGTGACCAGATTGGACATTTTGTTTGTGGTTCTAGCTGAATGTGTTACCACCCTGGAAGGCAACAATAAATTCGCCCTTAAATGACCAGTGCATGCATTACTAATCACATGCATTACTAATCATTTTGGGCCTCATATTAAATGCCCATCAGGCATCTTCCCCCTGTCACAGGTTTCTGTAGTAGAAAGGGGTGGTTATCCAGGGTGGTTTCTGTTAGAAGCTGCCAGAAGCTTCTCCTGTCCTGTGGAGCCAAGGACAGCCAGGAGAGACCTCCTGCTGGTGGCCAAAGTTGAGCCAATTAAGAATCATAATCATGCCTCTGTCATAACATAGTTAAGAATTTAGGAGTGTGGGGCAGTTGGAAATTCCAGCCGTGGGATAACAATGCAGAGTGAGAGAGACCAAGATCAGAGCAGGAGGAGGAGAAGGAGGGACCCCACACTGGAGTGGAGGGAGGAAGGACTAAAAGTTATTCCCCTGACCTGCAGCCCCTGGAGATCCCTCAGGGTGCACAGACCCCCCTGCAGCCCCTGGGGTGACCCACAGCACAAGAGCAATGGTAGAACCAACACCCCACTGCAAACCCCCATTCCCTGCTCCCTGGAACTGCTGGAAAGAGGAAGGAGTGGGAGAAGAAAGGTGTTCTTAAGACTGATTTATTTCTTACTTTCTAGTTTGATTACTTTTAGTTCTTATCTTGTTAGTAATAAATTAAAGTATTTAGCCACTCTGAGTTTGCTTTGCCATTATGTCTCAGCTGGTTTGTTTCCTTTTCTCCTTTTCCTTTCCCTCTGGGAAAGGGGGAGCCTGGAGGTTTGGGGGGACACCAGGTGAAAACCACCACACCCCACACTTTGGGCAGTACCTGTATGACGAGGTAGCGTGGAGGGTCACGGGCCATTTTTGAGAACTCAGCTATCAGCTCACGAAACTTGGGCCGGCTGTCTGCATCGATCATCCAGCCTGGAGAAAAAGCAAGGCAGAAATAAAGCTGTTTTGGTGACCAAGCACAGAGTTTTACACCAAATGCAACAGCAAAAAGGAGCAGTGTCATACGTGGAACAAAGGAAGGGGCTACGCCCAAGGGACCACCGTGAAAAGTTCAACCCCCAGCCACTGGTGTGAGTTTCAGCACTTAAAATGCAGACCTTGGCAGTTTTGGGAAGAAGAAAGGAGGTCATAAAAGCCTATGCTGGAAAAGTTCCAGGCTGAGCCTGTCTCCTCTCCTGCTGGCCTATCTCCACGTGGGCAGGCATGTCCCACCTGAGGGATAATCCAAATTAGTTTGCTTTGAAAAAGGTCTTGCAGGAGAGGAAGGAAATCCACATCAGTGGGTGCCTGCAGAGGTATCATGCTGTGACTGTGTGACAGTCATTGTGCTGCTTTGTAGAGTCCTGGGAAGCCTACAGCAGAAGCCTCCCTCTGTACCAGATGTCTTCTAAAATTCAAAACATCCTCACTTGGGACATTTTCAAAGATTTGAAACTCTGTCTAAGCTGTATTTAATTAGTAAACAGACTTTAACAGAAGTCCTGCAGCTTAGTGTGGATCGATGCTAGAACAGATTTCAAATACAGATACTGGTGGTTTTACATTGATATTAGTTAGGAAACCCACATTTTCTGTTATCTACTAGCAGATAAGCTGATTTAGAGACTCTTCTGTTTAAAATTAAAAATCATAAAGGTCAAGCTTAGTGTGTCTAAATGAACTCAGAAGAAACAGCCTATCCATAGCAATGGAGAAATGAAGTGTCATCTGAAATCTGCATTAGAGAAAGGCATCTGCATTAGACAAAATCTCATAATTTCCAGTGACTTTTTATCATTCTAGAATCACTTACTAATTCAAGAAGAAGTGTGTCTTGCTTTTAAACAGAGCAGAGCATTTAGAAGTTTGCTGTTCTTGCAAGAGTGGCATCTACTCTTTTTGACTTTAGCTCTGAGTTGCCTATATTTAAATGCTATTTCTTAAATTAAAAGAATACTATTATTTGACCACTTCAGTTTATACTTTCAGCTTATAAAAGAGGTGACTGGGAATCTTGAGTTCCTTTAGACAAAGTGGCACAGGTTCAACAGGGTCATCAGAGCAGTGAGAGATGTGCAATTCAGCCCTGTGCCAGAAGAAAGGCTCAAGCCCCAGAGCCTCACACTCTTGCATTTAAATTGAGTGCAGTGGTATGAAAGGGAATGAGGACATTCTGTTTGTTGTGTTTTAAAAGCAACAGGACCTGATCAGGTGCTTGGAAAAATTCCTCTTTTCTACACGTGGAACTAACCCTAAAGAAAGGCAGTGGGATGAGGTGTCAGTAGGGTTCAGCATCTCTGAGGGCACTGTTTTGGGGCCTGGGCATCCCTCAGGCTGCTTGCACACATCTGGATCCAGTTCCTGCTTGCCCTGGTGAGCATGGGATGGTGCCTGCCCCAAAACATCAACACGTGGGTGTTCCAGGATTCCCAAAAAGGGCTGCACTATGTAGTGTTGACTGTAGTGGCTCTGATTCCAGGAACAGGTATATGTTGCTCCAGTAAGAAGATCTTAAATGCCACCTAGTGGGCTGCTTATCAGCATCCTCACAGCAGCAGGCAGGGATGCAGCAGTCATGGCCTGCAGATACATGGGAAGCCAGGTAATAATCTGATATTTTAGCAGCTGATATAGATGGGAAGAGGGTTAGAGATCCTGAAGCCCTTTGATGTGCCCTTTAAGTGGCTGAAAAGTGCTTCAGAGACCCTCTACTCTTCAGCAACTTTGCTGCAACAGCAAAGGGGCCATCCAAAAAGGAGGGAGAAATTGGAAAAACTCTGCATCCTCATGTGTACCTGCCATTATGGTGTTACCTGAGTTCTTTGCATTCCTTTAGTAAAGGGACATGTGTGGTTACAGGAGGAGGCATATTACTGAGCTAAGGGTGAGCCTAGAGGAGAAGGCAGTGTTCAGTTTATTTTCTAGACCTACAAATCCAGAGTCTCAGGTGAAGTGGTTGGTGTTATGCTAATTTATACTGCCTGACCATATCCCTTTAAAATAATTGACAGCACCAGTCAGTGGTGTGAATGGTGAAGAAAACCATTAGTTGGCTGTATTAGTGACCCATGAAACCACACCGCATGCTCCTCAGCAACCCTCAAGCTGCAGGAACACACTCTGGTGTCACCACTCTGTTCACACAACCCTCTGTCTGTGCCATTAGCAGGGATGCAGCAAACACAAATGCCACCTAACAAAGGTGACCGTGCCACTTCTCCAGCTTAGAGGATGTCCTGGTTATGGTAGCCAGGATTGTTATTGTTATTCTGACTTGCAACCCCATTCCGAGTTGGATTCATTCCTCCTGCCAGTTTAACTCTAAACCATCAGAGAGGAGCTCCCGCCACCCCGAGTGTGAGCTCACATTTGACCATGATCATGTACACGTCGATGGTGCAGATGGGGGGCTGGGGCAAGCGCTCGCCCTTCTCCAGGACAGAGGAGATCTCACTGGCAGGAATCCCATCATACGGCTTGGACCCAAATGTCATCAGCTCCCAGACTGTCACACCTGCAGAGTGGGAAGAGGAGACCATGAGAGAGGTTCTGTGTTGCCAGAGAAAGTGTTTTCTGCCATGATTTTAAAGACAGACTAATACAACAGGTTGAAATCATCCCAGGTTTTGCTTTTTCCCTTTTTTCTTTTCTTTCTTTTAATCTCATCTAATATCGTAGCGTTGATTATTCCACGAACTTCCCAGCCCCACAGGAAGGAAATGCAGGTTACTGATTCCAACCCTCAAGGGGTTTTAAAAATGGAATTTTGTCTTTTTGTTTGAAAACCATCTCTTTGGAGATGAGCAAAAGCAGGTTTTGAAAGATGTGTAGACCAGCTGCCTCAGTGTCAGTTGCTGACATACCATGGACTCTTGTGATGTAGCTGTTGTGATTGTCTAGTAGCTTAGGATACAAAACAAGATTTCGGATGCCAAGATACATAAATGGATTAAGAGGACCAGAGGCTGTACTTCTTTTGAAAAGGACACAGGATCTGCCCATCTGCCTTAAATATTTTCCAGGAACATAAGGGCTCATGGGGGGAATATTTTGCAATAAGTTGCTTTGAAAAGTTTCCTTTCTGCGCCTTTCTTTCAGGCCGGCTTATGAATTGCACCAAAGACAAAATAAATTCTCTAAGGAGTTTATCACTTTGCTTCCCTTTTAGCACTGTCCTCTCCATACCAGGACAGCACAGGCATTTTAGGCCAGAGCAGAATTACACTGACTGACACTGACTGACCGTGTGGCCCATGGTTTTAAGTCCTCCTTATAGTTACATGGCTTCATTGTCAGGTCCACTATAGTTCACGTGAAGCTGCTGAAGAAAAGCATCATCAGAACTTCAGCAAATGGACCAGAGCCTCTTACTGCAGCCCTTTCCAGGAGAGGGCTCATTACCTGCAAGCACGTTCTACAAAACACCTTGCACCTCACTAACATGCAGTTTCCTGGGAATTTTACTTTGTTGAATAGGTGATTTGGGCACAGGTTTTATATATTTCATCTCTCGCTCTTCTCACAATAGAATGCACAAAGGCCAGTGTAGAGTCACTAGCAAATCCTGCAATTTCCTAACCCATCTGCAACAATTGTAACTGCTTTTAAACTCACCGTAACTCCAGACATCACTTTGATGAGTGTAAATCCGGTGTAAAATTGACTCCAAGGCCATCCATTTAATTGGCACCTAGTAAAATTCACAAAGAATCTGTAAGAGGCTGACCCAAAATGTATCAGTGGTGTTTACCACCAGGTGGTGTGTAAGTCAATAGATTGCTTGCAGAAGGAAAATAAAAAAAGCCCAACCAACACAAATATTTGAGTGGCAGAGCAGGCAACTTTTGGTGCCTTTATTATCATTTTTCCATACACTATGATGAACCTGGGAACGTGTGGAATATTAGGCATATCAGAAATATCTCTTACAAAATAGTCTCACAATATTTTTAACAGTCAAATAGTTGCTTTTTTCCTCTTCTCTTCTAACAGGACGCAAATCCAATCTTAGGCTACATGACAGAGAATCATCCACACTCATATGGTTTCTATTTCTGGTGGCTGCAATATTTGCAAGCAGCTTCTCTTTAGCTTCTCAGCAGGACACACTCCCTCCCGCAGCACGCAGCACAACACGAAGGCGTGTCGCGCCAAGCATGACAGGTCTTTCTTCTGCTCTAAATATACACCATTCCCTTTCTCTTTATAAGCTGCGCAGCATTATTGGTCTTGGCTGCACTGATGAATTCAACCTTTCTTTTTTCTTTTTCCTGAGTTTAAATAATCTTGCTTTTTCCCAGGCGTTCTGGGTGGGAATTTCCAAAGCATTGGCTACCTCTGCTCCCGCTGCAGTCCCACTGGCCTGACGCTGATTTCAGAGGACTTCCCCTGGGCTTCAAAGGCAGCACGCTGAGATGGCACCTGAGTGCCTTGAGAAACAACCCACCCTTCCTTTCCTCCCCCCCTCAGTTTTAAGCCTCGTGTGGAGTCTCAAGCACCAGCTGAGCTTTACCTTGCCCCCCTCGGCGTGATACTCCTTCTCGTCAGCACCCAGCAGCTTGGCCAGCCCAAAGTCTGTGATCTTCACGTGCTGAGGGGTCTTCACGAGGACATTCCTGGCAGCCAGGTCACGGTGCACCAGGCGACGTTCCTCCAGGTAGTTCATGCCCTGCAACACGACACACGGGTGGTGGGCACCGTGCACTCGGAGCCCGGGGGCGCAAATAACCACCCAACTTCAGCTGCTCCATATTATCAGACCAAACCTTGTATTTATAATCTGTGCCTTTCAGTTACATCATTATATAAAATGATTGGGTAGTTTAAAACTGTCCATCCTCAGGCCACCTAAGTTTCGCGGTCCATTGGTCTTAATGTTAATTAACTCCTCCTGAAAGCCCACCCCATGACGGCTTTCTAGAGGAATTTTGGGAGTACCAGCAGATGTTCTTCTTATAGATAAGTTCTTACTCCAAAGCTGTGAACTGCTCTCTTGAAATATGTAAACAGAGGCTTACTTTTCCTGGGAACTGTACAAAGGATTGTTCACAGAATATTCACAGAATATCCAATTTTTTTCATTCTGCAACAGCTCCGTGGTAACCATGTGGTGACCACCTCCAGAGAAAGGCCACCTGTTTCAATTCACGTGGTGTTTGTTGCAGGGTGAGGGTGTATGCCTGCACAGTTCCATGGAGAAGTAACTCTCGCCCTCTCCAGGAGCCTTCCTGTGGATCCATGCACTGGGGTAGGGAATGAGGAAAGAGACAGTAGTGGGAATAGTGTATGGTAGCAGGGGATGTGGCACCTTTGGGATTTGGTTCAAGAATCATAGAATTGATTGGGTTGGAAAAGACCTCTGAGATCATCGAGTCCAACCCTTGATCCAACTCCAGTCCCTTTCCTAGATCATGGCACTCAGTGCCATGTCCAATCTCAGTTTCAAAACCTCCAGGGATGCTGAATCCCCACCCTCTCCGGGCAGGCCATTCCAATGCCTGGTCACTCTCTCTGGAAAGAATTTCTTTCTAATATCCAACCTAGAAGTACAAAATCAGGATGGAACTTAGGGGGTAAACTCTTCCCTCAGCTGTGCTTGTGCAGCCCCAGTACAGAGTTTAACCATCACATTCTATATGTATGCACACCAGGCCTGCAGAGGGCATTCAGACAGCCATTCAAAGCTGCTGATACTGAGCCTTATTACAGTGCACTCTGCCTTCTCCCTGCTATCAATGAGGCAGCCTCCGGCAAAGGTGAGAAATGCAAACAAAAAAATGCAAAACTTTATGTCTGAACTCAGAGTTACATTCATTTATGAGTCCTCTTTGAAACAGGCAAGTTCTTCCAGTTTCCCAGCATATGTGCTTTTTTGGTACAACTGCCTCTCGAGGAAGAATATGACTAATTGTGCTGGTTTGACTTCCAAAGCATAAATTTTAACAGCTGTGGTTCTGACCACAGAGATTATTCCCCTTTCCCTGAACACCAGTCTCTTGGTGTATGGAATCAAAAAGTTCTCGATTTCCAAGTTTCCTGCAATGTCTTTTCCAAAACCCACAATTATTCCCAGCCCATAGGTTTCTGCTGGCAGTAGCTTATGCATTTATAGTTTTACGAAGAGAATTAATAAAAAACTACTTTTAACCTGCAAAGTTAACACCACAATGATCATGTTGATGTGATGGTAGAGGACTGGAGGGAATAATTGCCTTCCAGCCTCCACCCTCTTCCTAAACCCACTGCTACCCTGGACCACCATCAGATCCTCCACATGAGTGCCTGAGCAGAACTTCACCCCTGCACTGCTGATGTTGCCAAAACAAACCACCCAAACAAACTGGCACAGTGCCACTACGAGCACACTGAATTACACAAACAGCCTTCAGAGAGCACAGCTCTTGAAACAAAAACTCTGGAGCTGCTGGCAGAAAACAGGCTATCTTAAAAAACACAATAATCCCATAATCTACCTCGGGTAGGACAAAAAATTTCCTGCTAAACATGACTTGCTGCAGAGACTAATAAGACTCAGAGCTGCTTAAAAGCAGAATATCAGTTTCACGCTAAGCTGTTTAAGATGCTGATGGCTGAAAGACTTGTGCACATGCAAAACCATACACTGAAGGTGTTGAACTGCTTGTCTAGAAAGTTCAGCAGATCTTTAATTGTGTGCAGGCCTGGGGTTTAAGCTATTTTTCATCCTTAAGCCTGAGACCAGTGTGTTCAAAGAGTTCCTTTGCAGCGTTTCTGCACATGGAGAGTCTATGCTGTGTCAGAACATCCTGCTTGAAAGAGAGAACTCCGTACCTCAGTGAAAAATAATGTTTGTGGAAGACACAAAGAAAACTTATTTCAAAGCTGTGAAAACAGAAAGAAAAATAAGCTTCCCAGGGAACTTGCCTCCTGCTGTTCAGTTACCAGATATATTTGTGTCAGTTTCTTTTCCCCCTGAAAAGTACATTTTTAAAGAGTCAGGGAAGGTCCAAAGATCTGGCACGACTTTATCAGAGTAGCAACACCAGACACATTGGTGGGAAAAAGCTGTGCACACGATTTACGAGTGCTTTGAGGAGAACTTCAGTGTTGAGCAGCACAAAGGGGTATTTTGAAGGTCAGACATCGCTGGCAAGGGTAGAGGTTGCTACGGGCAAGTGTTGAACTGACATGAAAAAAATCAAACAGAAAGGAACAATTGTGAATGGCAACCTTCTGGGCAAGTGGCACCCCAAGGATCCATCTGGGGACTGATTTTGCCACCTTAAAGATTAATAAGGAGAAGGAGGAGGAGGAGGAGGAGGAGGAGGGAAATGTGGCCTCCAGCTCATCTTCCAAAGGGGCCGAAACGAGGACAGAGCAGTGATTGATTTTGAACAAGAGAGCAAAAGAGTCAGAAACAGGCAGCTCACACCCTGGGTGGACACATAAATTAAAGTTCACTTGTTGTGGGGAGCAATGTAAAAAAGGGTACACATGCTGAGAGGAAAAATGTGCTCTGTAGGCTTTTGGTGGACGGATTTCTGAAGCCCTCAGCATGCTTCCTGGAAGCAAACCATGGCTGGGTGAGCTGGGGATGTACACAAGGTCTCGAGGGACCGATAAGGTTTTAAGTGTGTGGTTAGCCTGCAGATCACATTCCTGAAACAAGCAGCATTAAAGCAGCCAGGCCTTGTGGACACTGCCATCTCATATGACAAATCTTCAACAAACTGCAGGTCTTTTTTTTGCTGGTTTTGCTCTGTTTTTCCATGCTTGCAAAAGGCTAACCACCACTGAAGCACAGCGTATTGCTGCTCAGAGCTAGAGGCTGTACTTCAGTCTCCTTTGCTGCTCTTTGGCAAACGGTACCAGGTGTGATAATGAGTCTTCTGTGGCCATTGCAGTTGGATTACAGACACCAATTCAGTGCCTATGAACTACAGAATAGCTCTGGGGTGTCTGAATGCCTTTTGCTCACAGCCAGCCTGTGCAAGAATGGAGCTGGTGTTCAACAACCAACAGCTTTGATCTCCAGCCTCAGAGATTTCAGCCTGAAATTCCATGAGGCACACAACAAGGTGTATTCAGCATCACTGTCCTGTGTCAAAGCCCAAAGAAAGCCACTGATGGAAGGAGCATTTTGCTATGGGAATTGCCAAATTTTACTCCCTTCCCTGTCCCCTATGTTGCATCACATTTGTATCACACTGTCATTTCGATACCAGGGGTTTGGTTTGGACATAAATGTCTCGGTGGCAATATAATACTCTGTCATAGGTTTCTGTAGCTGAATTTTAGTAGAAGAGGGAGCTACCAGGGTGGTCAGAAGCTGCCAGAAGCTTCCCCTGTCCTGTGGAGCCAAGGATAGCCAGGACCAGGAGGGACCTCCTGCTGGTGGCCACAGTGGAGCCAATGAAGAATCCCAGTCACGGCTCTGGGATAACAGAGTGAAGAATTAGGAGTGTGGGGCAGTTGGAAATTCCAGCCATCAGATACCAACACAGAGACCAAGGTGGGAGCAGGAGGAGGAGAAGGAGGGACCCCATGCTGGAGCAGGGGCTGGAAAGAGTGCAAAGCTGTGCCCCCCCTGCAGCCCACGGAGCCCATCGGGGGGCAGAGACCCGACTGCCCCCATGGAGTGACCCCCAGGACAAGAGCAATGGCAGCAACAACAACCACCTGCAAAACCCCCATTCCCTGCTCCCTGGAACTGCTGGAGCGAGGGAGGAGTGGGAGAAGAAAGGTGTTCTTAAGACTGATTTATTTCTTACTTTTTAGTTTTCTTACTTTTAGTTTTAGTTCTTATCTTGTTAGTAATAAATTTAAGTATTTTAGCCACTCTGAGTTTGCTTTGCCATTATCTCTCAGGTGTTTTTTTGTCTTTCCTCCTTTTCCTTTCCCTCTGGGAAAGGGGGGGCCTGGAGGTTTGGGTGGACACCAGGTGAGAACTGCCACATATTCTCTCTAGGAGAAATGGTAAATTGTTTAAAACAAAGCAGCGCCTTACTGTCATGGATAAGATACCCAGGGCCCAAGTGGTGAAATAGGAAGACTTAGGGAAACAGGTAAGTAAATAAACACATCAGAAGCTGTCAGCTCCCTTCGTGTCAGCTGACCTGGAGCTCTTACCTTGGCGATCTGCACACACCAGTTGAGAAGGTACTGGGAGCCGATGTTGTCCTTGTGCTCTCGGATGTAATCCAGGAGGCAGCCGTAGGGCATCAGCTGTGTGATCAGCTGCACCGTGGAGGTGAGGCAGATCCCCAGCAGGCGGCACACATGAGGATTGTCCACGCTGGCCATCACGTAGGCTTCCTGAGAGCCAAGGGGGAGAAAGGCCAGGTGAAGCACTCCCTTTGACACCACACAAATATCTGGAGGTAGTTTAAAAGGAATGGGCCGTTCAAGAGGTTGCTAAAATATTATATGCAAACTCTGTGCCTTGTGTCACATACAAAATACGTGCATTTCCTGCTCTCTATTTTCCATTCAGTGGAACATCCAGACTTTGAACACTGAATCATCACTGAGCTGCCAGAGAAGAGCCAGGCTCCCACTGCCAGTACACCAAGCACACAATGGACAATAAATCCTGGGCTGGGGGACTGAAACTTACAAAACCTAGGAAGAATTCAGAAATAAACATCAGCTGGAAGCAGATGGGATTTTACCATTCTGAGCACCTAATTGCAAGGGCAACATATTTGGTGAACATTTGGCATAGGGCTTTTTTCCTCCATGGGTCTGAAACTGGAAATAAGTATTTCTGAGACGTCTGCTCCTCTGTCAATGTTGGTACTAACACAGAAAGCCAAAGTTGCCATCTAGAATGTGACTGACAGTCTTATTTTCTAAGAGATCATGTTCTTCTTGATGATGTTGCTCGTCAATCCATGTCCAACCGAACAGATTAATAATCAGTTCACCACTTCAGAAACTTGAATACGTGTCTTTAAGCAACTGGTGAACATCTTGTCCCGATTTGGAAAAGATGGTTTTAGACTCATAGACCAATGTAAATGATACAAGGAAGGTACTTATAATGTGGGAATCCAAGCAAAACAGATTCTTTGGTCAGCTGGAATTTCAGGTTTTAGTTTCATAAATATGTGTAAAATTCCTTTTTCAAATCTGGGTTCACTCTAAGTAGTTTTAGGTACCCGAAGTACCTCCTCTTCTTTTGCTCTTCTGTAGGAAGGGACAGGCCCCTTCAAAGGTTGATGCAGTGTGCACCAGACACACAAAATACATCCTTTAACATGGCCACGGGATCAAGATCCCCAACTACATGTTTTTTGTGTGCAAAAACTAGGTATGCATTGAAATTTGAGATCTGTATTTATACCAAAATCCACTGTCCAGTGCCAGCTCAGAGAAAGGATTCCAATTAGGGGAAAAAATTAGGGCTGCAGTTACTTGGTTTCTGTTAACTAACTTTGTGTCTGATTTACAGTCTGTCACTCCTACATACTTTAAATGAAAAGCAACTCAAGAGCAAATAAATGGGAATTTCCATTCAGTGAGTGGGTCAGAATCTCAACTCAGCATTTGGAGTAACACCAACTAATCATCCCATGGCAATTCAGGCGAGCAGTGCCCCGAAGGCCAAGATAATCACAGTGAAGATGCTCTTGGGGCAAGGAAAGAAGCAAATCTGCTCTTTCTAAGAGCTTTGGAAGAGAAATACCGTAGGACTTTACTCATCATCTAAGAAGCATTCCACAGATGGCACATGGCTGTGTAGCTGGTCAGATCTATTATTAAACAAAGTTATTAAGGCAGTGACGTTTAAGAAATAAGCAAGCCCAACTCTTAAGCAATACTTTCTGGTCTCAGTATTGTTGTTTCACATGCCAGCCTAAGCAAAACATGATGTAATGCAGCTCCTCCTGAGGTGTTAATTCTGTGTTTGGTATGCTTGTTTTGGAGCCCTTGGACGAAAGTGGCCTCCAGGCAGGCAGGTTAGAGATGATCTCCACCAGAACTGGACAAACTCTCCCCAACCTACTGCGTGTGGGCACCTCACTGACAAACACCCCCCTGCCGTGGATGGCACTGATTGTGTGGGCCAGCTCGAGGAAAGAGGAAGCACCAACACAACCTGCTGTTCAGTTGTGTAGATATTTGTGGCAGCACTTTTCGGAGAATACTGAAAAGCTGTTATCCAGTGCCCAGAGACCAAAATAGTTTCCTTTCCCCGTGCTTCCAAACGGAGCGGTCGCAGCGCCGCAGGGTGCCTGTTCCTTGTCTGCCTTCCTGCTGGGATGCAGCTCCACATTGAATTGATTTGGGCAGGGCAGGGAGGGGGTCTGCAGAGCCTCTCCCAGTGCCCACCTGCAGCACAGCCTGCACGGCTGCTTGGCCACGCAGCTCCCCGAGGCACCCACCCCTCACATCTGATGCTGCCCAGCAGAACAGGCCACCAGCCCCTCGCTGCAGCGAGCAGAAGGGAGCTGTTGTGTGCCTGTGGGTCTCTCTAAGCAGCCCAGGACATTAAAGCAGGCCTTTGTTCCAGTTGTTTATCTTGGAGATCAATTTGGTGCGCTCTGACCTGCTCCAAGCATGCTTGGTATTCAACAACAGTCTTCTGAATTAGCCCTGCCCTAATAAAGTCAGCGAGAGCTTGCCTGGATTATAAACGCTAAGGCTTCTATGCTCGTTCTAGTCCCAGTGTGGTTCTCTAAGGCAAATCACCTTTAATTGGGACATGATTATCTTTGAGGTTCCGGTGACCTTGAAAAATTGGTTGTATAGCAAAAGTCTGTTTTGAGAAGAGCTTTTGGAGTCATCTCTCTGACTTCCTTCACTGCTTCTGCATTTTTTTTAGAATTTTCTTCTGAAATATAGAATGAATTCCACCCACCAAATCGCCTACAAAATGAACAGCACTGAAAGAGCAAAAGCTTTTTGCTAAGCATCCTACTTCAAATGGAAAGATTATGTGTGGATATGCCACAGAAACTTCTTTTAAAAGAGAAAGCACTTTGACACCACTGAAAAGTGCACAGTCCCTGCATCCACTGCTCTGCCCTGTGACTACCTCCATCTCCTGAAGGCAGGACAAAGCACAGCAGGCTTGTCCATCAACCCCTCCCTTGGGATACTGGAATTTCACGCAGTGAAGCCCAAGGCACCCTTTGAGAGCAGCGTTACACTCCCTGCCTCTGTGAGGAGGGAAATGAGGGGCAGAGCTCTGGGCAGGCAGCTGAGCAGCAGCTCTGCCAGCCCCTCGACGCAGGAATGGTAGAGAAGGGAAGGAGCACGGGTGGGCAGGGGGAAGGGATGGGAGACCTGGGTTGGACTGGAGGCCAACTAAAGTGCCACCAGCATGGTTGTTGCCTCCTGGAGGCACTCCAAGACAGACCACCTGCTCTTTTTGCACTGCTACAACAAGCACATTGAATCACACGGTGGGTAAACTCACAAAGTGCTGGAGCGGAGTAATGTTTTGGAATAAAAGTGTTTAGTCAGGGTGCCCTGGAAAATCCAGTGTGCTTGGTTTGCCCACAGCCAATTAAGCCTGAGACTTCTCACTACCAGAACTGGCTTTTTGTTAAGATCTTTGCCAGCTCTGACCATTTGACATGAAGCTTCCCTACCTGGGGTGTCATTTGGTGAAGGGTCTGGAGCACAAGAGCCATGGGGAGAGGCTGAGGGAGCTGGGGGTGTTCAGGCTGGAGAGGAGGAGGCTCAGGGGGGACCTCCTCACTCTCCACAAGCCCCTGACAGGAGGGTGTGCCCAGGTGGGGTTGGGCTCTTCTTCCAGACAAACAGCAACAGGACAAGGGGGCACAGCTTGAGCTCTGCCAGGGGAGGGTTAGGGTGGGTATCAGGAGGAAATTCTTTCCAGAGGGAGTGATCAGACATTGGAATGGGCTGCCCAGAGAGGGGGTGGATTCACCACCCCTGGAGGTGCTTAAGGTGAGACTGGATGTGGCACCAGTGCCATGGGCTGGGAATCACAGTGGGGTTGGATCAAGGGTTGGACTTGATGATCTCAGAGGTCTCTTCCAACCCAGCTGATTCTATGATTTGCTGGCCAAAACTACATTTAAAAAAACCAAAACAACAAAATCCTGCTAAATCCAGTTCCTACCAAACTAAAAAAAATTAACAGTTTTCCATATGGCTGAAGGATTTGTGTTTGATTGCCCACACCATGACTTCCAAAAAACAGGTCCATTTGGGAATGCCAGGGACAGGGAAGACAGATACACTTTTCTTGTTCCTTAGGGCTGAACCACAGCACAGGAAATCTGAATTTACACGGCACATCTGAGTGCTCCTCTCTGCACTCATCATTCTCCTTTCCTTGTATATAAATCTACATATCCTTGGCACTGTATGTTCCTTGGATCTAGTTCAGACTTGCATCAGTTCCAAGTTCAGGGAACTTTGTATTTAGGACTCTGGCTCACTCATTGTAAACTCACACATTTATGAATTCCTAAATCAGTGTCCCACAGTCTCTTCTCTTGTTTTCAGAAGTGATGAGCTATATCCATACAAGAACATAAAATTCCCAGAAAGTGAGATAATTTCTTGTGTTTTATGGCAGAGAAATCAGACAGTTGGAATTTTTTCATTTATTTTGGATTTACAGTTAATTTAATGCCATGCAACCAAGCACCTAGCTTATGACAACCTGCAGTGCCAGGAGTCAGAAATCATGAGGTCTGGTTTTGTTTGCTTTAGTTTTATCACTGTAATGGCAATCAGTGCTACACTTTAAGGCCTGAGACATCAGAATAAAGAAAAAGGAATTATCTGTAAATGTGTGGCCCTGACCTCTCCTTGGTTGTCACCACATGAGCATAAGATCTGTATTTGAACTGCGAGCACAGGGTTCATGGGAGACACTAAAGCACTTCACAGACTGGGCTGCAAAGAGCAGTACTTACAGATGGAGAATTCAGTTTAGGTTGCAAAATACTTCTTCCCATACAAGATCCTGAAACCCTTTTAGTTGTCAGAGAGGAAAATCCACAGACCACTGACAGCTTGAGAAAACAAACACAAAAACTTACATCAAGGATTTCCTTGTTGGCTTTTGGCGATGTAGCTTCTCTCAACTCTTTAATGGCAACAGGAATTTTAACCTTCTCCCCTTCTGGGATCCAAAGTCCCTACCAAAAACAAGTACAAAGAGTTATTCAGTCTTATCCTAACGGGTTAATTCTCACAGTAATACACATTTTACATCTCCTCAGTGGACTTAAATACTCTGAGAAATGGGAAGATGTGGCAGACAACAAAAATATGCAAAAAACTTGTCTTGTGGGCTGTAACAAAATCCTGTTGATGGGGTGGTATTTCTCTTTCAGTGACCTCCACCATATTTCTTTGAAAAAACATGATCATTACTGTCCCTGCATAAATTGCCCGAGAGATACATAAAGAACAACTTTTGTGGATGGAAATCTAATTGAATAGAAAATCACAATGTGCAAAACCTTGCCACTTCAAATTTGTAAGTCAAGGGATGAAAAGCAATAACATTGTCTCATTAAAACAAGGAGGCATCCATACTGTACAAATAATAATCCAGTCCTAAACTTATGCAGTGATAGGGAGGTTTCTGTCCAGCTGGTACAGTGCCCTACATCTGCAGTGTAAGGAGGACATTTGGTTGGCAGATCAACAGGGTGAGGACACAGGGCTGAAGTGCCCAGCAATGCAGGTGCACATCTTTTCATGTCCCTGAAGTCCCTGCTGCAAAATAAAGAGCTTTATAAAGAGACTTCTCAATCTAAAATTAGCATTTCAGTACTCCTGGCAAAGCCTGAAACACATACCCCAAATAAAAGGAAGAGCACAGAAAAGTGGGACTTGATGAAGAAACACAAGGGATAAACAAACACCAAGATCAAAAAGGACCTTGTGGACTACCCAACTGAAGGTGTGTAGACACTTCCACACATGTGAGACAGTTCTAATGGAAGTGATTGAAAATTATAAAACCCAGAGCCCAGGTGACACAAAAAATGTCTCAGCACTGAGCTTACCAAAGTGCACTTCTTTTTTAATATTCATGATAGGATGTACTTGACCATAGTGGTTTTCAAATCAAGATCCTTGTTTTCCAGGTTCAGCAATATAGCTTTGGCAACATCTTATGTAAACCCTCTCCTGTTACCCAATTCGCAACTCAGCTAATGATAACTGAGTCATCTTTCTACCACTCAACAGTTATATGCTATAAAATCTAGTTTAAAACACCCAAACCCCTACACAATGGTTGCATGCTCCATTTGGGTGGCTTCTGCATGAGGCAGCAAGATGGAAGGGAGAAGAGAAACATGATGATCTTACCTTATAAACAGTGCCAAAAGCTCCAGAGCCTAAAACTTTGACCTTTTTAAATTCTGTTTCCTTCAAAATCCTCAGATGAGCCTGGTTTGGTGCCTCCCCGCTGGGCGTCAGCGGTTCCACAAGCTGGGGCAGAGAGAAGGTGATGTTAGAAGGATCTACAGCCCAGAAGGCTGAACACTTTTGGGAGGCAAATAAACCCCCTCCTTTAAAATAAGGAATTTTATTCCAGGTGAAGTTTATGGGAGGATAACTCTGCTCTGACTCGCAGGAATAAACGTTGCTCCAAAAATGCATCGCTGAGTGGCAAGTGTGTTTTGCAGGAGGATGAAGGAGAAGCACGGCTCACATGGAGCCTCTGACTTCAAAGCCTTACAACACAGGCCATGGAAAAGAATGTAATTGCAACAGATCCTAAAGGAGATTATCTTTTTTTTTTCTTTTGAACTTCTGAATAAATTATTAAAATGCTGCAAATAATGGGCAAGAATCACCTACAACCTTTCAGGTCTGCTCTTGTTCAACGGGATGCAATTCCCATGGAACCAGCGATTCCCTCAGACCACAGGGTGTACCAGCAGCAACTGGAACTCTGACAGTCATTCTTTCCTCAAAAAAAAAGCTGTTGAACTGGCTATTGATTTTCTCAAAATGTGATCTAAGCCTTACTACAAACAGCAGTAATGTCCTCCAAACAAAGATATTTAACACTTTTATGAGGCATAAGTCAGCTTTTTCCCTTAGTGTTTTTCCTTTTTCCTTTCCTTCGAATAAACCCATATTTAGGTAGATTCAATCTCATTTTGGTGGGTCAGCAACCCTTCTGTTGTGATGGAATATCCTCATTTTGTTGAGTACAATATGAGCTGAGCACAAACTGAACTCTACTATCAAAATTAGAATATAGTGGCATGCAAAATATCGTTACATAGTGCATTGAGAAACAGGACAGAGCTTTTTATAAAGGATTTTAGCAGCTGGCTCTGCAAATCCAGTGAGTACTGAAGGAAAATGCAATTAGGCTTTTAGCAGAATATTAAAACAATTTGCTAATTGTTTACTAGGACTGGACTAGAAAGAGAAGGGTGCTGACCATAAAAGAGCAGCTTCAATCCAGGATAAGGAATTTTGCTGTTTAATATGTGAGGCACCCAGAGGGTGATGCTTCAAAGCACACAAAGCCATCAAAAACCCCAAAAAGCAGTGCAGAAACCTTGTTCATGACCAACAGGATGAACCATTCACTTTGATGGCTTTGTGGCCTCTTTGTGCTAAAAACAAACCAAAGACAAGACATAAATACTTCCTCAATTCCTTTTCCTGACCTCCTTTTTTCTCCAGCAGGATCAGACACATACCTGGATCAAGGGGGTAAAATTTTCAAAAGCACCCCAAACTGAAACAGAAGCCCTAAAGGCTTGTCTAGAGGGACATGATTTTGGGCTGAAGGTCTACACAGCAATGTGGCATGGATCAGCAAACACACTGCATCTCACCCTGGAGGTACAGAGTTCTTTTCTGAGTAGAAGAGGCTCTTATAAGGCTCTTATAGCTCAGATCCCATCATCTAAGGGTAGCTCATTTGATGGGGACATGACCAGATCTCATTTGATGCCTGAGCTACCAAGGGACCAACCAGCCTCCTGTTGGGCTCTGGTGAGCAGAGGGTGGACCCCTGGACAGCTGTGGGGCTCTGGAAGGAGAGGGTGTCCCCCAGATATTTGTTGGGCTCTGGTGGGGAGAGAGTGGACCCCCAGACAGTTGTGGGGCTCTGCTGAGGAAAGGGTGGCCCTCAAGACAGTTGTTGGGTTCTGGAAAGGAGAGAGTGCTCCCCAGATAGTTGTTGGGCTCTGGTGAGCAGAGGGTGGATGTCCAGACAGTTTTTGGTCTCTTCCGAAGATGGAAGGGAGAAGAGAAACATGATTGGGTTCTGGAAAGGAGAGAGTGCTCCCCAGATAGTTGTTGGGCTCTGGTGAGCAGAGGGTGCCCCAGCCTCACCTCCCGCTCCTGCAGCAGCCGGCGCAGGGTTCGCTTCCTCACGATGTGGCGTCTCCGCAAGTAAAGGCCGATGCCCAAACCCACCACGACCAGGCACAGGAGCCCCCCAACCACACCAGCTGCAATGGATGGGATTTTGGAGCTGCAGGGAAAAAAAAACTTCTCAGGTGGGAGATTTTAAAGAAGCCCTACAGAGGTTACATGAAGGCTTTGATCGCTCTGGACAACACTTAAGATGACTTGACATTTGGATGTCTGTATTTTTGAGCTCCTCATCCTGCAATCTGGTCAGAGTTTTCACTCTTCTCTCAAGTTCCCAGTTGTAATTGATCCTCACAGCTTGGGAGAAAGGGTTTCTCCTCTCTCTGCCAAACCCACCGAGAGGATGAGCATCAAACCTGTGATGCCCATGTCCTCTGGCTATGGGCAGCCTGTGTGTGATCAGACACAGCAGGCACGTGGAGAGAGGGCAGTATGGGGAAGGCTTAAGCAGTGGTGATACCCTCACTGAAGCTGACATCTCACCTCAACTGGAGGGCCAGGCTGTAAGGGTCACAGTGAAATACCTGTCCTCCCTCCCTGACATGGGTGCTGAGTGTGCCACCCTCCCTGTACCTACAGTTTGCTGCCTCTTTATTGGAGCCTGGGTAATTTCAAATTCAAGCTGAAAAGAAAGACTTGGTTTCCAAGGTTGTTTTTAGGTCTGTACTTAGATATCCATGCCAGCTTTTTTCTAAGTTGCCCCAGGGATTGCTGTTAAATGCAGTGTCTTTTTAACATTACTTGTAGGCTGAATTTGTCTTGCCATGGCATGACGTTGTGGGCAGGAAATAAATCCCTCTCTTTCAGCAAAAGAAGCCTGTTTGCTTGTTGCAGGATCTTCGGCATGTCATGAGGCCAAAGAGTGTGATACAAGATCTAGTGTGACAAATGAGCATCCATCTGGGAGCAGAACATTTGGAGATGTACAGATCACAGGGCTGGAAAAGGCCCTCTGAGTTCCCCATAATGCAGGTAACTAGATCAATCCTAAACATCTCTCTTTCTATCCTTAACCCTTTCCTTTGCCATCCCCTCCTTTTGTTCTCTAGTAACAGATCCCAAGTCTCACCTTGACAAAAAAAAAAAGCCAGGCAGAACAAGCTTTTGAAGTCTTGTGCCAGTAGCAACATTTTTCAGTTCCTAAACCATTTTTATAGCTCTGAGCCTGCTCTAAGCTGTCACTTCCCTGAACAGAGCTGAAGACTTAACTTCAGTCCAGCCCTGAAGTGTCCAGAGTGGAAATGCAAACACACATGCATTCTTTCCAGCTCTGCCATTAATTGTAGCACATGAAATACTCACCCATTTGGACAGCCTTCAAGACCTGGCCCTTTGCACCTGTGAAAACAAATGAACATTACAAACATAGTACCTCTGGCCTAAATACTTCCATAATTCCAGCTAAGAAGAGTGCTACTGATTGAAAAGGCTGCGTTTCAGAACAGTCCAACTATGAACCCAGGAATTTAAAATAGCCACACACTCCACTAAATACCAGTCAACGACCTCGCTCCAAAATCTTTCATCTGGAAGAACAGCTATGCTGCACACTCAGGCTAAAGAATGGTTTGAAACAACTTTCTGTCATGTGGTAGAATGTGGGGAGGATGTAGACACACAAAACTCACGGATTCCCTGTCTCTGCATGGACAACTGTGCAGGAGGACAGAAGTAGCCTCTCCCTTGTACAAGGACAGAAATACATGTGTAAGTGTGTCACTGCAGACCCTCCTGCTTCTCCTTGTTTCTTGAGAAGGTAAAAATTTCAATTTCCAGGCTTTCTACTGCAATGGAAACCCTGGGTAATCGAAGCAACAAAAGCAGGATTTGACAGCACTCTGTCTGTAGTTTCTTGGCATGTGTCCATGGTATTTTTCTTTCAGAATCTAAAGTCTTATGTTACTGGCAGTGTAAACAGGTACAATAGTTATCCAGAGAGCCAGAAACTCTACCAGCAAGTCATCCACCCTCCACTTGAGTTTCAAAATGCTCCAAACTCATTTTGACAGCCCAATGCAAAAAAACAACACAGTGACTGCCTTCACTTGATGGTCTAATGGGCGTGAGAGGCACCGTGAATTCCCCAAGTGCTGCTGGGCTACGGGAGGGATGCTCTTCATGGGAATTGTGGTCTTTGTGGTGTCTGCTGAGGAAGGAGAGCATTGCAGACAGGGTGACATCACCTCTGGAAAACAGAGCACAGGAAGGAGCAAAGTCCAGTTTGTGGTATCCGCTCCTTGCGCTGACTTAAAGAAAATGGATCATCCCCAAACAAATCCAGAGGAGGTCAAGTAGGGGATAAGGAGTTACAACTGCTTTGAAATCCCTTTCACTGAGAAGAGGAACCAGAAAAATACCAAAATGTCAGGTAGAGTCACAGATCTTATAGCATAACTTGGTCTAGGTCTGGGGAAGGAAGAGGTGAAGCAACCACTCATTGGGTTTTCACTGGTTTGTTTTCATTACTCCTATCTCCCCTCGTGTATTTGCCTTGTTTCTGGGCCAACCCAGCGCTCCAAGACCCTGCATCTGGAAGGTCTTGTAAGTTCACTGGGCTCCCATGCAAGAATGTGCATGCTGGTGTGCTGGACATGCTGGAAGTGCTGTGCATGCCAGTTCCCAGATCCCGGGTACCCAGCCTTGCTAGCTCTGCTGTGTGCACACAGCTGGGGTTGTTTGCTCACTTGTGTAACCAAGCACAGAGAGGCTGCACGTGTGGAGCAGAAACACCAGCTTGCTTCTGGTCAGAGCAGGCAGATCTTGCTCTGGGCTTCTCTCTTTGGGTCCTTGACAGAAAAAATGCTCTAAGACTCCAGACCTCATCCTGGATAGGAAATGCTGCAAGCTAATGCAGCAAAGCATGTGCAGCTGCTCTTGGGGAGAATGTGAAATTAAAAGACTTCGCTTTATTTCAGAATGTGATTATTGCCCCTTGAAGTATCTCTTCCTCAAAATTCTGGTTTGCCAGGCTACTTTATAATGGCAAGTCCTCTGCGTGCTTTCTAACAGCAAATAAAATTGGCTGACAGTGTATACAGTCTGAGGAATGACTGACCAGCTCTTTTCCACACCTCCAAGTAGAAGCAGGAGAAGTGTATCAAATCTGGTGGGATAAAGTAAAAAAGGTGTGGGGGGAGAAAATGACAGATCAGCTTGTGCTTTCCAAATCCCATGTGGTTTTCTGATTCATTTCACAAGTCAAAGCAGAAACAAAGCCTATGACAAATACCCATCCAGGACTACATATAACTACCTTTCTTAATGTGGAATTTTATAAATGACACCCAACGTAAGTAACTCAGGTTTTATGGAATCTAAACAATCCCTTTTTCCATTCCTCAGTAATTTTTCTTCTGCTTACAGAAACCAAAATGAGAAATGTGACCTTGTGTTATGAAGTGCCCCTCAAGATCCTATGGATATATCAGATGGATAGAGCAGCAGTTGCAGTCTCTGAAATATTTCTCTACTTATGGGAAAATTAGTACTGTGTACAGTTCCTGAAAACTATTTCATCCTGCACTCAGCATTTCATTTGTCTACATAAATAATACTTGTCCCGGTGCAGACACAGCTATTATTTCCCGAAGCCATCAAGATTTTAACAACTCTCTCCTCGACCTATAGTTCCTAATTTGATGTAACACAGTCAAGTTGCTATGATTTATGGCCTTCCAGAAGGGACTCACATTGTAACAGCCTCAGTTACTGCACAGTCATAAAAGAAATGAAGAACCACTGGCCTTTTAAAAGCTTTACAAAACTTTTACTCCGTCCTTTCTTCCTCATTAACCTTCCAAGCATGGCAAAAGCACAGCATTTGTGCTGTGCTGCTGCTGCCTTCCCTGTTGAATCCCCTGGCCACCTTCTCAGCTGCCCCAAAAATTCCTGGGCATTGAACACAAACACTGGTGAGACACTCAGTGTTGGTGGCAACCAGGGAGGCAGGACGTGTCAGTACTGGCTGCAGTGGTGGTTTCCCTCCTCCTTGCTCATTCCCTCCAGTGGCTGTGTCAGGGTTTAATTCCTGTACTCTGTGGGACTGCCAAGAGAAAACCAAACCCTTCAACACTGAGCAGATTAATTAAGCTAGTGAGTGTCATTAGATGCTGAAGGTACAAATGGGGTAATTCCAGGGCTTTTGAGGTGCTGCTTTCTTTATTACAGAATATATTCCCAGCTGTACTAGAGGCACAGCAAAAGGAACCTTGTGTAGAAGAACCCCAAGGGAGGACAGGACAACTGGGAGAAAAGGGATCTTTTGGGCTGAGCAGGAGAAAGCTGCCTTCATGCTAACTCCTAATGAAAGCTAAAAAACTGACTCAGCAAGAAAAATGAGACTAGAAGGGATCCTTTGTGGCATTACAAAAGAAGTGATGCACTACCAGTATGCAAACCTAAAGTGAAAAAAATGAAGTTCATGACAAAACTCAGCTGGGGAAAGAAGTCCTTTACTTGCATCTTCTTCAAATAAGGGAAGCAGAGAGATATCCTGGGAACCCTTAGCCGCATGACTACTGAAGTCAGCACTCTTAATCATGCTGATAAGGTTTTGTGGGCTCTAGCCGTGAAATTAGAAGGGACAGAAATGAAGTTGTTGCTTCTTGTCGTGCAGGAATCGCTGAGACTGTGGTTTCTAAGGATGCAAAAACTTTGTGAGACAGATGTTTTCCACCCACTGCTGAACAGATCCCATTCCCGCAGCAAAATGAGGGGAAGGCGTGAAGAGAAGTGGCATTACTGATGGATTGCCTTCCCAGGATATTCCCATACTATGCCACTGGCACTGGCTCCTTACTCATGAGCACCACTGGCCTCAGATGTACCATCTGTATAGCCAAAATAGCAACACCACCTCCATCCAGCTCTCTTGAGCCCTTCACTTATACAGCCTATTTCTTCTGCCACGTTTGGGCAGCAACTCCAACAGGGCCACGTTCACCATACAAGTGACACAAATTCAGCTTCAGTTCTTTCACGTAAAAGCTGAAATTGTTACAGCTTTTTTATGCTCTGCCTTAAAAACGCAGGGCCAAATACACTGAGCCACACGTTGGGTACCCCTCATTTGAAAACATTTCTCCTTACTGCAGCCTCATCTCAGACTCCTGTGGTACCTCCATCCACTGCCAAAGTCAAACAAGAACTGACTTCTCTGATGAAGTCTGCTTTAGGAACTTGCCTGTGGCACTACAAGTCACTGTGTGGCTCACTGTCACATCCCTGTCTGGCCCATTATTTTCTCCAGCTCTGTGTTCACTTGAGTGTGGTGTCTGATCACCCTACCAAGGAAAGCCTTGGTCAGATGTGGTCACTCATTATGCTGCCCCCCTGATCAGCTGCATTTCTATGTGGCCAGTTAGAAGGATGATCACTGTGGCCAGTTTGCATCAGCAAGGATTATAAATAAAGGGCAAACTTGTTAAGATCCCTTTCCAACTGAGAAAAGTTGTCTGCAGGCACTGCAGTGGGAAGCCCTGTTAAGCCTGGCCTGCGACTGTGACAAAAACAGGGGGCATTGCTGTAAATGGTGGCAGACCCACGTGGCTGGTACAACCACCATCTGAAAAAGCCAGTGCACTGAACTTCACTGGGAGCACTAGAAAGGGCTGTTACTTGCTAATCTCACCCTTCATCTCCTTTCTTCCATGCAGGTGGAAACCTGGCAGCCGGATTAGCAAAGGCACAATGGGACCATGGTTGACCTGAATAGGTTATAACTCCTCCCTTGCAACATGTATTACAGGCATATTATAAAAGGATTTTGGATCAGACAGACCTGTAGGGTAAAATGCAGGGGCTTATGAAGGAAAATACACCAAACATGCACTGGCTTTTTCACTCACAAAGCATCACAGCCCAGCAACCAACTTTCAAACCCTAAAACCTTTTACTGTGCATCCCATGTCCTCTGCAGGTTGAAAAACCAGGACAGGAGACAGTTGTTACTTGCCATGTAGGTTAACTAGTTCAATTCACAGCTTGTTCCTGATGGCAGTTTAAGTGTGCTCCAAATGGAGAACAAAAATGGGGTTACTGTGATGCCCATTAATAACGCCACACTCTGGAACCTGGCAAGGCTTTGAACTCAGACCAAGTGCTAGTATATGGAAAGAACAAAAAAAAACACCAATAAAAAGGAAAAATCACTATTATCCCCCTGGCATTTCCCTCCTGAAAAATGAAAGGTGCAGATAAAGATGTGGCCTGGGAGCCCAGCATCCACCAGATGTCACTGATGTTCCTCCCAAAACCAGAGGACTCGGCAACAAGCCAGGTGGGGGGAAAAGAAAAAAAGCGCATGACTGGTGAGTGAATTCTGTGAAATTCCAGGAAATTTTGTATTTAAGTTATCAAAAAAGCCCCCCTCGACTGATTTTTTTTCTACCTTCTGTGTAAAGATGACTTTTCCTATTTACAAAGCCTGCCACACTCTGCTTACATTGCCTGCGTGCTCCTGACCTCTCTTGCCCCCTGCAAGATATTTGTCTCAGTGCTTTGACACGGGACTGTCAGGAGAAGAAACAGCTCCAGACGAGCTGTTTCCCTACTTTTTCCCTTCCCTGCCCAAGGCTGTACTCACCCCCGGGTGCAGTTGGGGTGGCAGAGCTGGCAAACAGCGTTGCCGTCGGCGTATTTCCAGACCAGGGTGTCGTTCTCGCCCAGCACCCCTGCCGGGCAGGATTTCACACAGTGGGGGCCATCTATAAAGTGGGCACACTTCATGCAATTGTCAGGGCCCTGCGAAGAGAAGCAACTGGTTTATAATGCCCTTACATCAGCCTCTTCAGGAGGAAATTCAGAAGATAAATCTAAATGCCTTCCACTGTTGGAAGGTTTCAGCATCATCTGGTTTTATTACCTCGCTACCCCGTATTCTTGCTATTGTAGGATGGACCATACAAAAGATAGTCCCTGCTGTTTAAAGTTAGTATTTTCTTGCACTTAAGTGTTAGTTCTTTTTATCCCTCTGCCTTGCCTGGTTGGAAAACCTGCACTTTTCATTTTAATGGGGAATAATTTAATGACACCTTGCTAAGGGGTTAGCTGAAAAGCTTGGCTGCCAGCTGGTACAATCCACCAGCACACAATTTAAAATATTGGACCTGGGCCTGCTGACACCTCCAGAAGTACTGGCCCCACATCATTATTTTCCTGGTTTCTCAGCACAGGTTCTTTCCTCTGCTAGGCAGCAGCATGCAGTAATGGAGGCAACCCAAGGAGCCCATGCATTTCAATTTTTTTCACTTTGAAAAGCACTTAATTCATGTTTAAAGACACTGCCGTTGGCCATTTTTGGCAGAACTGTTTTTATTTGGATTGTAACAGCCCCATGAACGACCAAAATATTTTAGAGCAGGGGAACCAGCAATTCTGGGTCAAATTCTTCTACAGAGAAAAACCAGAGCAGATCCACGGTGCCAGTTGCAGTGGGCCTACAGTAAGACATGCTTTAGGAAGATTATTTTAATCCCTATAATGTCTAAGGGCCACTATAATAGACTGATTACTAGATGCTGGGAAAATATGGAACAGGGTGGGGGTCACCACCTGAAGGACCTTTTAATGTTAATAACATCCCTGAGGCCACGGTGCTGGAAGGGAGGATGGAAATGTTTCACATTACTGAGCAGTGACTCTCCAACTGATGATGGGCAAGGGTCAAACACTCAGAGGCTGCTGGGGATGGCAGGAGGAGTTCAAAGAGTTGGGTTAAATAGCACAGAGGAGGATCTGTGATGAAAGCAGGGGATTTGATCTCAATTACAAAAAAAAAAAAAAAAGCAAGTTTGATCTAACTGGTTCACATCAACATGGCACTTCAGTAGATGTACGTCCCTCAAATGTTTTCCAAATTACTGTATCACCACATAAATAAGTAACTCTTTCCGTCCTGTGTAAAAGACACAAAAATTAAAGACCCTAAAATGCCTGTGACTGTGGATTGTGTCACAAACCAAAAGTAACACCGAGCTTTTCTCTCCCCTTTCTACTCCCTTGCCCCAAGACCTTGACTTCCAACCACTCCCACTTCTCTTTGACTTCCGAGAGGGGTAAATGAGAACTCAGGATTATCTCAACGGGGGAAATACTTATTAACACGTGGTTTAAGGCTCAGGTTTGCGAGGCTGGATCTGCTCTTACAGGTCCAGTGCAGGTTGCATTGAACGCGGTGGAGTTCTGCACCAGGCACTCGGGGTGGCAGGGCAGGCACTTGGAGTCCTTCTCAAACTCTCTTGGCTCCCTGGAAAACAACAACAACAACAACAAAAAGAAGCAATTAAGACCTGGGGTGATTAGCGAGTGATAAATTCCAGTCTTCTCTCCTTTTCCCGACTTTCCCAGCTGAAATTGCTTGAGATGATGATGGCACTGAGACAGGAGGAGGGACGGGGTGACCCTCTTGGCCACACCAGCAGCATTTGAGACGACGTAAGAGTAAGGGAGATTGGGTTGACAGTGACACACGTGGCATTCCAGACTGCACACTATAAATCTTTCTACTTACTACTTTCCCTTTTAAGTTAATGCCACAGAATATTCACAGCCATTTCTAGAGGCTTTTAAAATGTAGTGATGCAAAGAGATCAGCAAAAACAGTTCACGTGATTCCAAGGCTACAAATAATAATTAGGAAAGTTAAACAGCAAGGCACTGATAATTAAATTCATGTCCTCTCTACAACACACAATGAATCATTAAAATATGAAAGTTGGGAACAGATGGTTTCAATAGCAATAAAGCTGTTCCAGTTCAAGTAATGGTGTTATTAATTAAACTAAATCTACCCATCATTTGACACAAAAAATCCCCAGATCTGCCCTTCAGGTTGTAATGGTTGCTGGAGGGAATTCACTTTAAAAAAAGACCACTGATGAACTGCAAGTCACTGGAGAAATACAAGAGGCAGTGTCATTAGCACCCTGACAAGTACTTGCTTAATACTCATGAGCTTTAGAAGTCAGATTTTGAAAGAGTTATTGAAAAATCCCTGTAATTTTTGGTTCCAGAGTACCTTCCCCACCTACATGCCCTGAGAAACCCCGCTGCAGCCCTGACACACGAGCAGTGATACGTTTGCCGTGGCCTGAGTGAGGCTGAAGCAATAACTTGGTCCTGAAATTGCTGCTCTCAGTGATTTTTGGACGAAAGCTCATTCTCCCTTGACTGCAACTTTGCAAACTGCAAGGGTGAGCTGCCCATCTGAGCAAACACGAGCCCCTGGCTCTGGGGATGACCGAGTTCCCGAGGACTGTGAATGGCTCTGGCTCTCACCCAGTGTCCTTGACACGACAGTCGCAGCTCGCATTGCCACTGGGGCTTTAAGCTGCTTTATTTCTTATGGGAAGGAGGCATAAGGCTGAGCCTCCTTGGGCTTCCAGATACTCTCCTTGTGGGCTTAAGGGAATGTTTTCTTAGGATATATGCACAGTGGTTCACCATAGCAGGAACAAACTCCTAAGCAATACTGACTGGGAAAGGAGAGGGACCTCAAGTAGGTTCTATGTCCATGGAACATCTCTCCAAAGCTGGTGAAATCCCATGCAACCAGAGACCCTGTTTTTCCTTTCTTTCTTTCCACCCACAACATACTTTAAAAACCAAAGCCCCCAAATCATCATCAAAGCCTCAAGCACCCCTGAGACCCCTTACCCTTGCAGGATGTTGCACTGTTTCACACACTCCTTCTGGCGAGCAAAAAACCTGCAGGAGAAGCAGTGGAAGGGTCCTGGGCCCCAGCAGCCCACATCTGAGCACAGAGGGTCACAGACATGCTTGGCAGCAGCTGAGAGAGAAAGAAAGAGAAGAAAATCCATGAACATCTAGGCAAGGGACAGCTCAAACTCTCAATCCTCACTCCATCTGACCTGATGGTTTCTCCAACCTGTTCCAAAGCACATGTGAATGGTCCTGGCAGTGTGGAAGAGGAGCAATCATGCTTCTCTTAAGGCCCAAAGTCTGAAATAAAGAGTGACTTCTGGCCTTTCAAAATAAGGAGAAGCTTCTCTGTGATAGCTCAACAGATGTATAAGAGATGTACAGATGTATAATAAACAGATGTATAATAAAGCTAAACCAGGCTAGGAGAGGTGGGCTAGTCCAGCCTGAGGAAGAGGCTCTCTTTGGGGAAACCTTATTGAGACTTTTTAGTACTTACAGGGGATTTACAACAACTTTTTAACAAGGCCTGTAGTGTCAGGACAAGGGAAACTGGTTTTAAACTGAAAGAATAGATTTGGAATGGATGTAATGAAGACATAGTTACAGTGGGTGGTGAGACACTTGGCATGAGTTGCCTAGAGAAGTGGTGGATGCCTAACACTTGGAAAAGTTCAAGGTCAGATTGGATGGGGCCCTGTGCAACCTGGTCTAGTGAAAGATGTCCCTGCCCATAGCCGTGAGGTTGGTCTAGATGACTTTTCTGTGATAAACATCTAAAATACAACAAATTCATATTCTGCAAAAAGAAATAACTAGATTTTGGCCCAGGGACCACTGCAGTCAACAGCAGCATGGTTGAACAACAGCTTTGACCTTGTCAAGAAAGCTCAGTGTTAGGAGTTAGTTTCTGTGTTCTTCAGCTGCTGTGGCTTCTCTACGCTCAGCATGGTGAAGGAGCTCCTGAGCTGTTGCACACCATGAAGTCCACATCCTTGGGGGCCAAAAAAACCCCCCACTTTTCCCTCACCACGTTCATTAAAGCAGTATCACTGATGGAATTCTGCAGCCAGAGGCACAGGGCAAAAAAAGCCTTGGGTTGGATTCTGAAAATGCAACCCACCACCTGCAGTTCAGCAGCAGCTCCTCCGGTGGGGAGCAGGAACGCAGCACTGACTCACCACACTCAGTTTTGTCTCTGTTCTGTAAAATCTTTGTCTTCTGGCTCTCAGTGGCAAACAGGCTGTGCCAGTCCATGGTGTCAGCATAGCAGAGGTTCTTGTTCCTCATGACAGCAACATCCCCATCACTTATCTCCTTGAGGGAGCGCAGCCCCAAGGACTGGATTTGCAAGTTAACCACGGCGAGGGAGTACTGGCCACTAAAATGGAGATGGACAAAAAGAAAATACACACAGGAAAGACAATTAGTAAACAGGGTTTTACTCAGCATGCTTTTCTTGACGTTTTCAAATGTGTGTTGCTGCAAACTGCGTTTTCTTCAAGCAAGATCCTGCTCAGCCCTCTAAACTTATTGCCCAGTACTTCACATGCCTGCTGTGTAACAACTGCAATACTCACACCTGGTTTTGCAAGGGCTTTTTAAGCTAAAACTGGCAGAACACACGTGTTCTGACAAGTAAATGAGGTGCAACAGCTGTTGCAGGAGAAGCAGCTATTACTTTGTGCTTGTCCACCAAGTCCTTCTGCCTCTTGGGGCAAGCCCAGCAGGGCACTGGAAGCACTGCTGGTGTTTGCACTGCTTGGCAGCCTCCACCCCAGACTGCCCAGCTATCTCTGTCCTGTTTGTGTCTCCAGGAGGCTCTGGGACACTCAGGTCACACAGCAGGTTTGGGGCAGCCCTGCACACATGGACCAGAGCTGAGGGTCTTTACCCCTGGGGCACGTTGCCTACTGCTGCAAAAACAGTGCTCTACTCCTCAAAGGATCTGTCCCATTTTGCATCAGTTTTGGAGCATCTCACACAGTTTGGAGCCTCTGTGTGCTCAGACAAGAGCAGCTCTGAACCACCAGTGTTCTGCTTTGGCACATGGTTTACTTACTGCTGCTTTGTTCTGCCTCGTATAATCTCCAGATTTTCAAAAGCATAGAGATCAGTGGCATTCTCGGGCCAGGCTTGAATCAACAAAAATCCTGAAATGAAGAAAAGAAGATTAAAAAATAGTAATAATGAAATTAAGCCTGTGGTCAGTGCTGGCAGCAGAACCTCCTCCTTTGAGCAAATCCTGCACCAGGAGAAGGCACTTGTGCTTTCCCTGTGCTTATCTGAGAATCTCAAAGCGGAACATGACATTTTAGGGAGCAGGGAGATATTTTTAAACCCAGTTTTATAAACAGTTTACTTCTTAGCCCACCAGGAGGGCTCAGGAGCGGAACAGACGAGCACGTCGGTGAGCTGCACATCCTGCCACACCGAGTCTCACATGCTGATTTGCCAGGAGATACCCTGGCTGAGGGGCTGCAGGCTCTGGTCCTGGGGGACAGAAAGGCATCACCCCATCCCATTTGTGAGCCGACCTCAGGGAGGAGGAAAAATGAACAGCAGGAACAGAGCAGAGCAGACAGCTCCCTGGAGTGGATGTGCTGAAGCAAGCAGGATCCCCTGCTCAGTGTTTGGGAGGATGGGGAGAATTTGGAGAATTGCAGGCTGCTGTATGATGCTCTGTGGTTAGTCACTGCCAGCCTGGAGGGAAGCAGACAGGTAGCAGAGAAAGCCAAAGGGGAACTGGAGCCACGTCTGCGGACGCAGCTGTGACGTTACGCTCGTTTTACAATGGGCTGAGCAAAATTGCTTTTAATTGATGCTCGTTGCAAGACCGAGCACTCTGCTGGCTGCTTGGTGCTTGTGGAGATGCAGTCACCCCGGGAAGAGCTCTCCAGGCTGGAGAGGGTGTCTCCTTCAGGATGACGCAAGCCACGGAGCACGCTTCCCCCGGAGGAGCTGCTGAAGGCTTTGCCACAAATAGAAACACGCTCGGCTTTTTTTAGCTGGAGTGGCACGCCTCTGCATCACCACATGCTTCTTGGGTGGCTGAGGATCTCCTCTGCTTCTACTCCTCTCCAGGGCTGAAAGTTCAGCAGAAGGGGTGTTGTGGCCAAACCACACACCTTGGATAAGAGACCAGGATGGGCTATGTGGGCGTAATGCTGGCGAGGAGCTGCTGACCACCTTGGTGAAGAGTGACCCTTGATAGCTCAGAGACAGAAACCCTTCACTTGCACTTCTCTTCATGTGCTTAAAAAAAATTTCCCTCCTCTCCACGTTTTTGGCAGTGTACTTTTAAGCAGAGAACATCTCAGCTTAAAACTCATGGCTAACCTGATATTTCTTTGACTGTTTTGAAGACATCCAGCTTCTTGGGGTCCAAGGGGAGAGTCTTCGTGAAGGCATCACTGAAACAAACAGAATGAGGAATTGGGAAAAGAACAGTTCAGCCTGGATTTCTCCCTAGCCCTTCTCTTTCAGTGCTCAGGGACCAGCAGGTAACTCACCCCAGAAAGGCAACTGGGAGGATGCTGACATCCCCGTTGATCTTGGTACAGTTTTTGAAAGAGTCGATGTTTGTGGCATTTATGGAGAGGATCCCTTTAAGTTCTCCTATCCCAATGCCATTGCACACTATTAAAGGAGAGAAGCAAAAGTTAGGGGGGGAAAAAGTGAAGCCCAGTCATGTGGAAGAGTCAAAACAGAGAGATGCCACAAGTCCAGAAAGCTTTCCAATGTGGTCAAACTTTCCACTCTGAGTTTCACAGATCTTTTGCCTATTTCTGCTTTTCAGAAAGTGCCACAAGATCACCACTTCCTGCCTGCCGAGCTGTGCAGCTCTGGTCTGAGCTCCTCTGCACACAGGCTCTGGTACACACTCCTCTCTCTCTCTTTGTCCCATTTTAATTTCATTCCCCTCAATGAGATACTTGGAAGCACAAAAGGAGGAGAAGGCTGATGTGCAAGATGCACATACAGTTTATCTCCTTTGCCTGTGGTGTTTCTCAGTTGGAAAGCATGCCCCACGGTCATGTTTCCTGATCAAACCACTGGATATGATTAATACTGAATTTGCACTTCGTTAAGATCAGGATTCCCCACACTTTTTCTAAAAAACTACCTATCATCATCTCAAAGCCTGGTTTATCCCATGCTTTTGATACCTTTGCTGCACAGCCCGTCACACTTTTTACACTTCCGAACACCGTTTTCCTCCACTTCGTAAGTATCAGCATTGCATGAGCGAACACAGGAGCCGTGGTCTGTCACCACGTAGTTGTCTGGGGAAAAAAAGGATAGAAAGGCCACTGAGACACAAGAGGGATGCATGGGAAGCTGGACAAGCACTTCAGTAACAGTAAATAAAAAGAGGGTTGAACTTTTGGCACACTCAGGAAAGTACGGGCATTAACTATGAATACTCACAAACATCACTTGAAGGTAGATGAACATACAGTGCTATCACCATTTTACAGAGAGGGGCATGGTTACAGGAGGATAAATGGGTTAAAAAAACACAGACATCGAAAAGTAAGAAAGGAAAAGCAAGCTTCTATAGAGAAAACAATCATTTGGCTTGAGAGGGAGTGTTAAAACCAGCAACTTCCTACCAGTCCTAATTAAGAACCAGTTAAGAGCTGATAAGGCTTTGATCAATGCACAGCATTGGTTCCATATAGCCAATGTTTTGATGACTTTGATATGATGCCTTTCTCTCTACCAAGAGAAAAACTTTCCAAAGCCAAAATGTAATGATTAAGATTCAGGAAAGGTGATGGATGAAGTTTGAAGAGGATCACGTTGTCACCCGTCCCCAGTTCCCACAGGAGCTGAGAAGAACCAGCGCTCTTTCCCTCGGCCACAACACAGAGGGATGACACGGGTCCCCTCCCACCTCTCTCCAGCTCCCACCTCCTCTGTGACTGCAACACAAAATGGGCTTACGTGGACATTCCTTCACACAAGTGGCTCCGAAGCTGTATTTTCCATCAGGGTTGACATCCATCTGGTAAGTGGTGGGATTGTACAGGACTAGTGGGGGACACGTATCCTTGCAGGTGGCATCATCCCGGAACTTGCGGCACGCCTGTCATTGAACAGCAGCACCCATTAAACCACCTTCTCCTCACAAGGAGACAATGGGGTTTAATCAGGTCTTTAAAACACTCTAATGGCCTCAAATGCTTCCAGCTTAGCCCTGATGGAAGCCCCAAGCAGCTACAGGGATGGTCCTTCAGGCTTTAAAGTGAAAAGCTCCTCCAGGCTGGGCAATGGAGTTTAGCATTTTCTTTTAAAGAGAAACCAGGAGCTTTTCTTTTTCTGAATCAGAAACCTTGGCACTCCAGTGCAGAGCCGCTGAGATTCACGTGGGAACAGGAGTAAATCTGCATGCCTGAGACAGAAAAATTTTCCCTACAGGCAGCAATTGGATGAAGACAAATGGTACTTTTTTTGGCTACTTTTTAATAACCTAAATCAAATCAAGTCCTTTCCTGCCGATTACTGACTTTTCTGGCTAAATATTAAACTGAAGCCATTACATTTGGCTGCAGGTAATGAACAATTTAGCAGGAATTTATGAAGGGCAAGTCGGTTCTTCCAATCTAAATCTGCATTAAATTAATAATCACTCTTTCCCCCCCCCTTTCTTCTCCCCTGGCTTTCCAGATGAGAGAGAATAACTACCTTCCTTGTGAGCCAGAAATGGCATCATAGCCACACAACTTTAAAGGGGACCAGGAACAAAGATAACAACAATAAAATCCAGACTGGATGGCTTCTGTGGCAATTACTCAGATGGCCCTTCATTCAGAATGGAGTGCAAAGATGGGGGAAAATTAAAACCACCCCCCTGGGTGTTTTCCAGAGTTTTCTACTCTTGTAGAAAAGCAACGGGACTTTTTTTTTCCCACTGCCTTGGGGTTTCCCAAACACGGTGAGTCTGTGGCAAGTGAAGGCCAGAAAGGGAAGCCCTGATTTCATGTCTGAAGTTCAATGAAATGCAAAAAGAATGAAGATCCATCATATGTTATTCCCAGGTTCTTACTTTAGTAAAGATTATTACTAAAGTCAAGATTATTACTGACTAGTGCTAAGGAGCACAAGGTGAAGCTGTGCTGGCCTGCAAAACTTCTGCACTAAGAGGGCTGCTGTGGACCTGGGGACCTGCCCATGTAGGGGAGTCACCCTTGGATGCTCTGCAACAACTCTGAACTCCCTGGGCACTCAAAGGCACTAACATTGGTCTAGAACACACCAGGAAGGTCCACTGACAGCATCAGCAAAGACCAGCTAAGGCTGCTGTGAAGTTCACCTTGTGATAAATGTCATTATGATTCCTGTCAGTGAAAGCCAAATGGGTAATTGCAGCCCCATAAAGGGAACAAGTTGTTGTTACTACAGAGGTGCTGTGAGTTATGGTGAAACTGCTTAGTTTCTCTTCTTTACCAAAGCAATGTAAACTATGGTAAAACTGTTTAGTGTCTCTTCTTTACCAAAACAATGTGAGTTACGGTAGAACTGGTTAGTTTCTCTTCCTTATCCAGGTAATGTGAATTATGGTAGAACTGGGTAGTTTCTCTTCCTTATCCAGGTAGTGTGAATTATGGTAGAACTGGGTAGTTTCTCTTCCTTATCCAGGTAGTGTGAATTATGGTAGAACTGGGTAGTTCCTCTGTTTCCCTATCAAGGAAATACTTGAATTATGGTTGAATTGGTTAGTTCCCCTGTGCCCTTATCAGGGAATATGTGAATTGTTGTGGACAGAACTGACACAATAAAGAAACATCTGTTGAAGACTGTTTAGCATCACATTATAAAATGTATATGTATATGATGTAATGAATATGTGTGAAGTAACTGGATAAACCCCCAATCTGTGCTGTATTTAGGATGTGGTTTTTGGGGAGCGAGGACTCCGCCACATCCAGCGGTGCTGTTTTCTTTCACCAGATAATAAACTCCTATCCCAAACCCCATTTTGGGTCTGACACTCTGTTTCTCACAACCTCATCCTCCCTCCCACCCACAAAGGGGAGCACCCTCCAGGAAAGCATCTCTCAGGCTGCTGGAGGCTGCAAGCCTGCCTCGCCCTGCCAGGGATTTTCAGCACCGTGGTGGTGGTGGTGGTGGGATGGGGTGGCAGCATTACCAGGCAGTCGCTCTCCCGAGGCCCCGTGCACCCTGCAGCACACTGGTTGTGGCAGCAGTCGCTGGGCACCTTGCCCCTGCAGCGGCCAGAGCACTGCTGGGCACAGATGACTTTGGTTACTGGAAGACACAAGAGGGAAGAAGGGGAAAAACAAACAAAAAAAAAGTCAAAATTAGCTGCACCTGCTGCAATGAGGTCAAGGAATATGGAGAAATGGTCTGGTGAAGGATCTGTGCAGGGTTTTCCTCATGGGACGCACATTCGGTCCTCGTATAAGGCCAAAGTTTGGGAGGGGTGAGAGCTGGTGTGGGTGGTGGTGAGCAGGACTGGTGTTCAGCATGCGATTATCTCGGTTGTTGAGAGGTGCTAAGAACTCTGATCTCAGCCACTAAACGTGTCCTGCTTAGCGAGAGCAATTGGGTCCCTGTCCCATCAAGAAAAACTCTGTGGAGTCACTGCATCTTACAGCTGGCCAAAGAGCAGGATCTGTCTCCATTTCACTGAAAAAAAATGGCTATTATTTTTGTTAGCTTTGGGAAAAACATGACAGGACTCTATACTAAAATGCGAAACTGCACATTGTTGGTGTAGTGTCAGGATCCCTTCAATGCACTAAAAATATTCTGAAATTTGCAGAGAGAGGGAAGACTCACTCAGCAAACAGATCTCATATACACATTGAATTATTTTTCTTTAGGTTTCAATTCCTTGGCCAAATTTTATCTTCATTACACAACTCCCACGGGGTTTCCATCACTGCAACAACGCAGAGGAAGAACTGGCCCTAGTTCAGCTATTTTTCAGGGAAGCAGAAACTGCCTGCAACATTTTGTTGAGAACTGGGAAAGTGTCTCCATTTGAATAGCAAAGCAGAGAAAAGGATAATCAGAACAATTAAAAAAATAAAAAAAACCAAACCAAACTAAAAAAAACAGAAATGGGATTGTTTGTTCTCTAGAAAAAAAAAATTAATGATTCACAGAGCCTGGCACTGGACTCCAGAGAAACTTCATGGCCAGTCTGCTTTGTTACAGCACCCTGAGCATTTCAGCTGTGCCCTACACTAACTGCTGTCAACTTCCCAGCTGGCACAAAGGAGTTGCAATATCACCAGGAATTCCTGTAAGTCCAAAACAGAAGGCTGTTAATTCACAGAAAATTATTGCAGCCTGCTAAAGGGCACGTAACAGTGATTTTTTTTTAAATCATACATTCTATCTTTTTCTGTTACCCACTTTTGACCCAAACTCTATTATTTTATTATCCTTGTAGGCCTGCTAGCAAGCTGGTATACTTTCAAGGAAACAGATTATTCCCACAGTATGTGTTGGCTTCTCTGATAGCAACCCCCTCATCCAACTAGAAACAGGGGAATAGGAGTCACATTGTTCTGCACAAACAGTGTTTTGATACCATGTTTTTTAAAAGCATCAGCAGGGGAATAAAGCACCTCGTCACTTTGATAGCTACTGACTAGAGCTTCCTGCTGGAAACATCTATCACAGCAAACATTTTCACTTTGTACAGAATATCCCACGTTCATTTTCAGGAGAAAAGTTACATATCCCCAGAACTTTCCCACATATGGAAATGTGGGATGCGTTTTAAGTTGGCCACGGCCTCAAATGCCTGGAGAGACAAGCAAGAGCCTGCAAAAGGTTTCATTTTATGCGCTCATCAACCTCCCAAATCCAGCGAGGGTTTGTAAATGCTGAAAGCTTGCAGGGCTGAGACCTGAGGTTTTGCAAGGGCCTGAGACAGCTCAGCTGCAGGGACCAACCTGGGAAGGGCTTTGTGTGCACGGCCACTGCCCACCCCTAGAGCCAGACTGACTCCAAAAAACTCAAGCTTATACTAAATGAAGACAGAACACATATACATTCCTCTTTGTTTAAGCTCTAAGTTGTACACATTTGGCGTGATGTTTTGAGACAAGAAACTTAAGGGTGGGTGAATATTTGCGATGGGAAACTGACTATGGGATTTTGCTTCCATTTTTGTATTATGTCTATATCAGTGTTCGTTTTTTTTTTTTACTGAATTTTCCACAAAACAAAGAATCAGAAATAGCCACTTTTTACAGAAAAAGAGAATTGAGTAGTGAATCAAACTGAGATGATCTTCCTCCCCAGCCTTTACTCTAGGTAAAAATAAAACCTTGTAAAATCTCAAGCACTTGTAAATGGATGTTTCTGCTGCTCTCTTAGTATCAGACAACTGTGCTACCTGCCCAATTTTACAGTAAAACACAGGCAAGCATACATTTCCATTTACAAATTTGACACCTTTTCAGGGAACCTTTCAAAGGTCCTTTGAGTACAGTACACAGTGTGATTATACCTATATGAAGGTGACATCCTTTGCGTTTACTGAAGAAACCTACAGGGGATTCCAAAAAGAGGAACTAAAGACAGCAAAACCTGGGTGATGTTGTTACTTCCAAGAGCAAAAGACAATCCAAAGCATCATTAATTGGCCCGCAGAGTGACCCTGCAGGAAACAGCAGGAAGGTGAACAATTCACCACGCAGCTCCTGTGTTCTCTCTTATACGGTAAAATAACTGAGAGGAGAAAAGCTCTCAGGTGCAGATGGGAGAGAGCTGTGGGCAACACACTGAAGTTTTCAGTGCAGGAGACACCTGTAGAATTTTGCTCCGGGAAGAAGAGCACATCTAGAGGGAAATGCAAACCACTTTGAGGTCTCCCCTCCAGAATGGGAGCTCCTTGTGGGGAACAGGCAAGGCTCTTCTATAGCCCATGTCTGTCCACAGTGTGCTTCCAGAAGGCCCAGCATAGCAGAAAGCAGAGAAGGACAAATGTGATACACGTGTCACTGATTTGCACTTGACAGGTTTGTTTCTCAGTAGACAGAAATTTAGTGTGTCAGAGCACCCAAGTTACTTGTTAACTAGTCTGCAGGCTTACATTTCTGGCAGTTCTGTTCACCAGGGCCCCAGCAGTGGTCTTCTGAGCAGTTCACATGGCATTTGGGACCTAAAACACGAGACAGAGTATAACATTCTGCAAACATGGAAAACAACAACATACCCCGAACCATGGAAAACAGTGACTGGAGATTTCCTTCTCAGTGCATCAGTGTAGGAAGCACCTACAAAACACTGCTCAGAAAAACAGAGAGCCTAAATCCTTGTCCCTTGTTCATCTCTGCTTTCCTACGTGCAGTTCTCCACCCCCACACCTTTGAGCAGGCAAGCACAATACCCAGTCTGGCTTAGGAAAGAGGCATGTTTTTCCCAGGAATAGGAATCTCAACTACTGCCCAGCTGGCCCTTCTGCTGGGCTTTGCATGCAGTGGCAAGTCACCCCGGGCTCACAGCCGGGCATGTGCCAGCTGCTCACTCCGGGCCACATGTAAATCAGAGCTTCTGAACAACACAGTTCCAAAGAGAAAACAAATCCAAGTGGATTCACAGGCAACCACCAGCTACTCCAACCACAAAGTCATCTGACTCGTCTGCTTTGCACCCTCCTCCCATCCTCTGCCGAAAATACACCTCGAGGCAGGACCGCACTGCAGGGGGACAGAGGATGGAAAGGTGACAGGGTGGATGGATGGACACTCTGCCTGACCTCCAAGGTGCAGTGCTTGAGTCCTTTGCCATCCCTCCCTCCTCACTCTCTTTTTCCTTTCTATTTCTTTTAATGACAAGCAAAGTCTCAGAGAAACAAGTGACTTTAGATTATGGCATCGTTACTAAAGCCATAAATGGCTGTCTAAGCAGATTAATGAGGAATTCACTACATTTAAAAGCGTTTCTTCCTGCTAACACCACGTGATTCTCCCTCCCTCCACCACCCATCAAACAACTGAACAAATGCCAATACTTGTCCAAGAGCTGACAGATTTGGTGTGGGGCCAAAGAAGTGTGTTTTTTTTTAATTTTTAAATAAAAAAAAGTTGAAAAGTTAGAGATTAACAATCCTGGGGGGTTCAGAGCCAAACTCCTGTGCTGACATGTATAGTTTGCAACTCCTTGATTACGTTAGGGCTCTGCAGAAAAAGAAGTCAACACAGAGCTTGGCTATTAGCTCAGGCAATTATGCAACTGGAAGGAGATAAAGAAAATATGTTTTCCCGCCAACTTATGGTGCCAGAAATGAAATGCTCAGAAACGAAAATAAACTCTCCTTTCCGTGAAATGACTGGGGATTTTACAAGGGACTCATAAGGCTGCAGGATTAGCTTGAGCCTACTCTGAGCGTGTGCCATACAAACTTCCAAACATCCCCTCATCTCCCTGCTGATCTGAAGCATCAGATTTATCTGCCTGTTTATGATTACTTTTGCACAGGTTTGTGCAGCCCAAAACAGTAGAGTTTTATGGCAGTCAGCTTGGGCCTCAGCTCTAAAAAGACTTCAAGGAATGCCATGAAGATATCCATATGGGCTTTCTAGACCAAAGCTTCACATTGGAAACAGAGCACTGCTGAAAAGCAAATGAGTGCATGTCTTTCTGAGCTGTCTTTGAAGAACACATATTTAGGGTGCTGCCCTAAACCAGGAGAAACATTCCCAAGAACTTTGCTGAGCTATGAGTTAAAGACCTAACCATCACGAAAAGTTCTGTCTTTGGCTGGTGGTGCAGAAATGAAAGCCCTTCCCTTGAAGCAGGGCTTGGTGGCCCTCATGGAGAAATTGCTGGACCAGAAACCTACTGCATGAAAGATCATTATACAGCCTGAAATGTGTGAGGGAGCACACACAGAGCATTTTTTGCTAAGTTAATACTCACAAGAAGACAGGTTGCTTGCAAATTCAAGCACTGTAGGAGGCTTCCTGCTCGTGTCAATGATGTCATTCCAGAGAACAGTGTCCATGTTGCACAGTTTGGGGTTGTTGCTGATTTTAACACCTCCATTGAGAATTTCTGTTACAGAAAGAAACAAACTGGTAAGTGAAGCCAATCCCTGAGACTTCTGTCTCTGATTTAGAGAAAGAGAAAAAAAGGAGGTATTTCTCCCCCTCAGCCACACAATGCTGGCAGAGAAGGACAATTTGCATGGCCTCAACACTCCTAACGGTGTAACCAACACCAGGCTCAAACTGACAGACTCTGGACAGTCAGCTACTCGTGGATGCCACAAAGATGCCACTTTCTGCCTGGTGCCAACTCTGGAGGCCACAGCACTTGGCAGAGGTGGCATTGCTGGTGTGCACAGCCAGATCCTGACACACACATCTCCAGCTCCCACGGGGATTTAACAGCAAACACTGGCATGGTGTGCACTGGAATCCAATAATGCAAAGCAACTACTGGGTATTTTTTCGCCAGTTTAGGGGACAAAAATTAACCCCTCCATGTTGCTGGAGTTTGGGATTTTCTGTAACTTCCCACAATGGGAAATCATGAACGTTCTTAGTCCTTTTCCAGCAGGGCAGCAATTAGGAAACTACCTTCAGATCCTAGTTTTTAAAGCAGGATTTGATGGCATTGGGACTACTTAGCTTAGTAAGCTAAGCAGCTGAAGCTGAGAGGTGCCTGCAGCTCCTGCCCCTCACCTGAGAGCCGCCTCATGGGCAGCTGCCTCAGCCCTTGGGTTTTATTCATGTGGTAGTTGGACAGCACGGCCAGGGCGTAGGAGTTGTCGTAGAGCACGTTGCCCCGGATGATCTGCAGGTTCTCCAGGGGAATGACATCCACCATGTTCAGCGCGATGAGCACGTAGCCCGCAACCTCCTGGATCGTCTGAGAGGACAGCAGAAGAGACAAGGGGCTCGATCCACAGTGCTCCTCAACACCTTCCCCACCCCTCCAATCCACCTTCTTTCAGCCCTGAGGAGCGGTGAACCGCTTAATCTCATTAAAATAAATCATCCTGAGCACTAAAAGGGACTCCATGAAAAGCTCTGCCAGTTAAGCAGGTGTAAACTCACCCTTCGAGCTGCTACCAGGGAGTCATTGAAAAGGTCCACTTAGCCCTGTTCTGTCCCTAAGCAAGGGTAATTGGGGCTGACTAGGGGGTGCAGGAGAACAGGGCAAGAATGTATGACATGGCAACTAAGTGTGATGCTTCCCCCAAATACTTGCATAGCTTCCAACCACTGGCAGCACAGAGATGCCATCTGACTCAGGCTCTTAAATTCCCTCTTCTGTGTCCCTCCCCTGCTCATCAGAGGGGAAGATCAGGTAAACTTCTCCTTTTTAAGTAACAAAAAACCAAGTGATGTACTGTTCCTGCACGTGGGTCAACGCCTGCCTTGCACTGAAATGTGTGCACTTCTGTCTCCTGCAGAAATCACCAGGAATGAAAAACCCTCAGGCTAACCCTGGGGATATTTTCTTATCCCATGGAGACTACCAGTGAATTTTCAAGAGACCTATTATGTTCCTGGGAACACTGAGCTCCAAGGTCAAGTTGTGCTTGGGAAAGAAGAATGGCAATACCATCATACTTATAACCCAAGTGACTGAACCATATGTTTTCTGATCTCTCTTGTTACCTGATGGTGGTAAAACTGGAGGTCCTCATGTCAGACAGTGCCCCTCCCCAAGCTGTGGCTGCATTTTAACATCCATCCCCTGTCCATTCCCCCCTCCTCAGCTCGCCAGAGTTGCTCATGCACTTGCGCACAACACAAATGCTGAGGTGCAAGCAGTCCATGTGTCAATCCCAGAGGATTATCTTGGAGATCCCCTGAAGAATCCACCTGGGAAGTCACTGCACAGGCTTCGCCTGCCTGCCCAGGTGTGTGTGAGCACTGTAGGCTGGAGAGGCACCCACCACCACGGCAGGAGAAGGGGTCACAGTTTGGAGAGCAGGGCAAAGGTCTCCACACTGCAAGATCTGCCATCTCTTTGTGCTTTGCTTTGCCCAACAGCACCACAAAGCCTTTTGCTCTCTGAGAAGAATAGGTAAGGATGTAATTGCAATTATAAATAAGAAGAAACCCATCTGCATGGTACCCAGCACAGGCTTGAAAAGCTATTTCTCAAAGTACCTGACTTGTACAGCAGAGTTGAGCACATCCTGCACAGCCTACAGGCATGCTTAGACTGTGAGCTGCAATTTCTCTGACGTTAGTGGGGGGTGTTTTCTGGCTCACCACAGAATTTTATCAGTAGCTGATCCTTTGTCTTTTCCTTAAAAAATGGTGTAAGACTCTTAACAGAGAAGGCCACATTGGCCATGAACACCAACCTTCAGGAAAGAGAGGTCCCGATTGTGCTCCACGTATGTAATCTCCAGGTTGCTGAGGACCACCTCACAATTGTTGTACATCCTCTGCAGGCTGGTGAAATGGTCTTCCACATGTCCCAGCTGGGTCAGCTTGTTATTTGTACCTTGACAAACTGTGGAGGAAAGAAAAAAGCTCCATGAAGGAAAGGAAGAATAAGAACAGAGCAAAGACTTGCAGCCCACTTATCTTTACAAGCACCACAGTATGTTAAGCATGAACTTCATAAGAAACAAGAACATTATCTGTCTCTAATGGCAATAGTGAAGGAAGTATCCAGTGATTCCCAGGCACAGAATTCAGGGCTGGAATAACCCTCTATCACTTTCTGTTACGTGGAAAACTCCAAAATGAGGTTTTTGTACATAAGTAGCACTAAGTTTTCTGTATCACAAACACAACTCAGTTCCCAAGGAGAGGACATTGACACAGTATCACCACACACTACTGCTGCCAGATAACACCAAAGGCCATTTCCCTGAGAATCTATTTCCATTACTTTAGGGGGTGTGGGGTCTCCTGTAAGCTCAGTGGGAGGAAGCGGGGGCTTCCTGCAGCATCTCTCAAGCTACAGATCCAGGTTCTCAGAGCAAATCGAGCCTCCAGGGCATACACATCTCTTGCCACTCCAACATTTTGGGAATATGACAAGATTCAGGAGATGCCCTGGCCTGTTCTCCTTTGGCACACAAATACATCTTTGTCTGCTTTGCTGGTGAGAAGGAAGAGGTGTCACACTGGGCACGGAGATTCCAAGCATTTATAAGGGCACGAAGGAAAAACTAGTCCCCACCTGAAATTACATTGCTCTGCTTTACCAAATCTAGAACACCTGACAAAAGTTATCACCACTATATTTGATTGCAACGAAAGAGCAAAATGCAAATTGCTCTGAAGCAAAAACATGACCCATAATCCCCAAAACCTTTGGACACAGAGATTCTTTTCCTGGGCTATCCCTACACAGCTAAAATGAAAACACCCCTGAGTTATGCTAATACAGAAGAAAGCAAAGCAATCCACAAGGCAACATGGTAAAAAGCTACACAAGCCCTTCCAGGTGGAAAGCTTCAGCCCAGCTTTGCTGTTCAGTGGGAGCAAAAGGAAGATTTTATCTCATCGTTGTTACAGTGCAACTCCAAAGCACACTTGAAAGAATTGAATTCTTTTAACTTGGGGAAAATAATACATGAAAAGATGCTTTTGTAGAGCCATAATTCCAAGAAGCACCAATCACAACCAGGAACAGCACTGTGTGAGCTGCAAAGAAACAAAAAAGACTCTTGACAAAGATGGAAATCAGTTTCAGTGGTAGCAACGTAAGATGACATCTGTTGAAGATTTGCTGAACAGCTGATATTTTATTAGTAGGAAAAAATAATAAGCAGTGATAAAAACGCTTACCAATGACCAAAAGCACTCCCTGAACATGTGTAACTTCTCAGTGCAATCAGCATTAAGGAGTTACAGTGATAACAGATTAACTACTCTTGGACAATGTTTAAAGCAAGGCTATTCACTCACATTCCTCAGTTATTTCTCATTATATGTATAGATGCACATTACAGTGCTTGGCATCAAAGTGGAACTGCTTGTAAATGGGGACAGTGTAACAGGGGCTGTGAGCACACCAGCCAAGAAGCTTCTTACTTCAGGAGCCTCAAGAGTGGAAAAAGACCCCTTCTACATTTGCTTGGGATTCCTGAATTTCTCTACATTTGCTTTAGACAACTGAAGTGGGATTTTCTGTACCATTTTCAAACCTTACTGTTCCAATGTATTCATGCTTAAAACCTGCATTTGCCTTCTTCTTCAAGTGCAAGGACCACAAATTATGAGCTGGAGTCACAGAAAGGGTTGTGTTTTGGTTTTTTCCTGTGCAGTGGTAACATTTTGCAGGCAGAAAGTCAGAAGTACTGTCATACCCTGGTCTGGCCTGGAAAAACTGTTGTTGTTGGGGACAGAGGTGAAGAGGCTTTGAACTGACTGGAAAAGCAAAAGAGTTGGGCCAAAGGTCATCTTGAGTTTTAAGCAATGTTATCTTACAACCCAGGAAAAAGGCAGTAACCAGAGATTCTCAGCCAGTTCAAAACCTCCACTTGGATGCTCAGTTTAGGCATCTGATCTTTAAAACTGTGATTTTTGCAAGGACTCGAACCCAATGCAAGAGCAGGTGCAGTTTAGACTTCTCAGAGAAATGAAGACATGGGAGTCTGTAAGTCAGTGTGCTAAGGTCTTCAGGGTCCACAGATGACCTGGAGCCCTCACTGCATCCCTGAGGGGAACAGCAAAGGGCTGCCCTGACACCCAAGGCAGGCCCCCTACAAAAGCTGCTGTGTCTGAGCCAAAGGAAGAGTGGAAGGAGGAGCCTTCTCTGGTGGCAGTCCCTTGGCCACCTGTGCCCCTGGTGGACCTTACATGGCTTGGCACTGGTCAGACTCCACAACAGAACAGCCCAGCTCACTGGAAAAAGCCCTAAGGCAAACTGCACTCGGGTGAAAGTGTCTCTCTTGGGATCAGACAAGTGCTGGAGCTCTGAACCTGGGTCAGACGTCTTGAGCAACACAGACTTTTTCACTGCTTATTAGGTCAAGGATGATGCAGCAGGCAGAGGGCATGGCTCCTCTTGTCCTTCTCCCTCTCCCCTGGGAACACTCAGTGAGCCACGCCAAACAGTTGATCCAAGCCACAAATAATGCAGGACAATAAATAAAGAATAGGACAGATGGTATTTGCAGCTCAGGAAAGCTCCTTGATTTGGTTCACCGTGGTGCCCCATGCATTGGAAACAGCTCTGAGGATGGTGAGGAGGCAGAAGCAAATAGTCAAGAGAAGGAGCTTGCCTGCTTGGGAAGCTGCAGAGGGAAACCCAGACATAACAAGCTCCAAAGAGGCTATAGGTTGATCCTCCAGGATCTACTTTTCCCCCTGTCCTGGAAGTAGGGAGCACTTTCACAGCTCTCTACCAAAGGTGTCTTGAGCCACGTGCAAAAGCACTGGTACCCTCCGTCAGGCTCATCACATCAACTATGCAATAAACAGTAAAGGTAGATGAGATGTTAGTTAAGATCTGGAGAGCAGAAGAAAAGTGATTGCTACTGTTAGGAACCCAGCAGTATGGCTGGCATAGTCAGACCACCACAGAGGAGCTTTCCCTCTCGTGCACAATTTTTCATTTGCTCAAGGAGATACAAGGACAAACCATTGCTTGTTACAAAGTACATCCAAAAAGTGGATTTCATCACACCAGTATTTACCAAATGGGAACATGGGTCATAAGCAGCATATATGCTGAGCAAATAAAACCCAAATCAAACAGCACAAACTAAACCCCTGCAGCAGAGTTACTGAACTCGGGCAAAGGTGCAGAATAATTTTCCAACTAGAACATTTGGAAATAAAAGAAAATGGCCTGCTTGCAACTGATGAATAATATAATTCCTGCAATTTCTTTGCTTGTGGAGACTGTGTTCTGAAAGGGTACATGCTATAATTACCTATATAAAATATTACAGTGTGAATGCCACTCTGGCCAGAGGCAAAAGCACAGACAACGAGGTGCTCACCTCGCTCCACAGAGTTTTAAGTGGGATGTGCATGCTTGAGTGGATGGCATTTATTATGATTTAACCTCTACTCAGCTTGGCCTATTTGCCTTCCAAAGGACAGATTATGATGCCACATACACCCCTTACACACTTTCATTTCAGTGGGAAGCAAAGGCAGCACTACCCAGGTTTAGGAGTCAGGGGTGGCCATGGGACTTGCATGGTATTGCTGGGGGCTGTGGAATTATGTACCGCACACCGTATGTTCTGTGTGGCACATACATAAAATGGGCTGCAGCCCATTTTAACTAAAAAAAAAGAAAAAAAGAGTAAAAAAATTCAGGGTGAGAATGACCCTGACCAGTAGAAAAGCTGAGATCCAGAACCTGACTTCAGGGCAGGGGCTGAACCCTATAGGATGAAAGCTTTGTTTTTATCTGTGATGTTATCATAATAAAAATACAACCACTCTGGAAAGTTCTGGCACAGAGAGGACAACCCAAGGGGCTTCTGCCTGCAGCAGGGCTGAGAGCAGGGTTGTGTGCTGGGAGTGTGGGGTTCTCCTGCCCCAGCCCCAGCGACCTGCAGGACCCACAGAGCCCCAGGCACCCACCGTGTGGCACAGAGACAACCCAGCAGTCTGCAGGGATGGGACTGCCCCCACAGAGCACTGAAATGCTGTGTGATAACCATTTTAGCACACATGCTGCAACTCCTGAACGTCAAAGGGATGCTGATCTTGAATCAGGTACAGCATCACCTCAGCAGGCAGCCAAAAAAACCAAGCAGGTATTGCTGAATTGTACCCAAATGCTGCATAAGGCAATAGCATCAAAGGGCTGAGGAAAGAGGCACATTGTACTGATGGATTTCAGTGCTTGTGAAAAGTGCAGGGCTGGCTGTCCTAGATACTAAAATCCTTTCAGTGTCCACAGACATGCTTGCTCCTTGCCTTCTCTGCCTCAGACTTGGATTTACAGGAGTATTTCGAGGTGATGCAAACAGGTTTACTCTCTGCAACCCTTTGCTTCTTAGCCATACTTTTCTTGTGAAGCCTGAAACAGAGGAGTGAAACCAAAGCACTTCCTAAATGGCATTTTCCCCAAGTGATGGTAGGGAGACAGAAGACATCCATCCAGCTGCAACACAGAGACTATATTCTCCCAAATCCATACAAGCTCAGATTAAACAAAGCAGTTCCTGCAGCGATTGCCCTGATTGAAATAAAATCTGTTTTCATCTTTTCCCCAGAAAATCTCTGATCACTGAAGTCCCAATCCTGTCAGTCATATTTGCCCCAGACTTGAGAAAAACCCCAGAGAATACTCTGAAACCAAATTATCACCAGTCCCCAAATCATCAGCTGTTTCTATCCGTGCTTAGCCTGTCTTACCCTCCCTGGAGCTCTGACAGACCCATCACAACAAGAACTCAAAGAGGCAATTTCAGAGATATGCAAGCCCCTTTCCATGCTTCATATATCATAACTATATATGCCCCGCTATGATGCCTTTATATACTTCTGTATGTCTTCTGGTCATTACTGGCAACAACACAAAACTTGCAGATGAGAGGTATTTGTTTCACCTGCCAGCGCATTTATAAATATTCCTCTCCTGTCATTTGTTAGCAGTGATTTCACTTTTGATGGGTTTTTTAGGTATTTCATGGAAGAGCAGCACCTTCCCGAGCTCTTGGTCCAGGTACAAAGCTGCCACTGAAGGCTTGGGCAGATATTGCTACTCAGCGTACAACAGTGGGTGCTGCCCTCAGCCAACTCACCTTTACCAGAGCACAGGGGGAGGTAAAAACCCAACAACTTTCAAGTGAACTGGGACAATTTTGCAAGAAATTCTGCTCCATTTGGGTTTGTATGGGCAATCCTACCATTCCAACCCACTGCCCCTTGTACCCCCTGGGTAAGCCCCCCTCAACATCCTGGCCATGCCCTGCACCTCCTGGGAGAAAGAACTGCTTCCCCTTGATGAGAGCTGCCATTGACCTTCATCTAACAGGGTCTCAGAAATTAAATGAAGATGCTTGTGTCATTCAAGCGTAAATATGCACATCAGCTGTAAGGGCAGCTCCTGTGTATCAGGAATTTTTTTTTGACCGGCTTCAAAGCGTACCCTTCCAGTTATCAAACTGATCCACATAACCTACTGTGGAAACCAGCACAGTGCAGCTAGTACAGTCAAATGATCAAAATAACGGCATTTAAAGAAGCATTAGAGCAGACAGGGCATTTGTCATCATGACCAGCCTGTTTCCACACAGAAGGAGAAAGAAACATGCAATGCTTTCCCTAAAGAAAACAGGGTATGAAATGCCAGAGGTTGGAACCAAAAAGAGACATTACGTTATATATGACCAACCTTTTAAATAGAAACATTTCTGTTCCTCAACACTAAGAGAGGAAGGTGTGGAGAAATTTCAGCATTTCTGGGTTGAGTCTGTTTAACACACTGAGTAGGAATTTCAAGAGAGAGGAAAGTTCATGTGACACAAGAAGAATACCCAATCTGCTGCAGTGAGCTGTGGGAAGCTGTGGGAAGGAAAGCTGGGAAACAGGTGAGGAGCACAAACAGTGCTCAGATGCAGGCAGATGTTCTCCCTTGAGAACAGCAGTTGCAAACCCAGTCAACGCCTAAAAAGTCCCGTTTCAGCTTAATGACAGCAGCATTTGGGCACTGGAAAATCTTCTGCAGAAGATAATGATTTTTGCACATATTCAAACACTTGAATTCAAAACACTGTGCAAAGCAACCTCATGTGGCTGTAGAGAGTCCCTGCTCAAACTGTGGTTTAGAGTAATGCAGTTGCTGAAGTTAATTCCAACTTTTAGACACACTGGGACCAAAACAATGACAGAGCTCTCAAAAATACTTAAATGGAAACTGCAACTGCAAAAGTGACCAAAACTGACACCACAGTTGAGAAAAACAATATGCCTTAAGGGAAAGCTCCCAGATGGTTTCTGACTTCCATTTACTTGACAAAAACAACTTTTACGTCTAAATGTAATTTTAGTTTTCCCTTGCTCCAGTTAGGAGTGGAGACCTGCCCTTCAGTGTCAAAAGACACGTCCTGAATTGCAAGGGATGGAGGCAGCAGGACAGCCGCATGGTCTGATTGCTGGTGACTTAGGCTGCAAGAATAAATAATCATGTACAAACCAACTTGCTCCTGAGTGGAGACCTCACCACAGTCACGGTATTGCTGACAACAAGGGATTCAGCCTTATTAATTCCCCGGGGTGCTTTTTTTAAAGTAATATTTGTATTTTTCCTCTCTGTTGTCATTATTTAATTCAGCATGTATCTTCATTAATCCTTCAGATTAAGGCCAGACCAGGATGTGCTGAAATCAGTCCTTCCAGTGGCTTCAATGTGAACTGGATGGGGGATTAAATTCTCCCCTTGCTGATGCCGGTGTGAATTTGGAGCAAGTACAAGGACAGCGAGGGCTAGCTCAGAGTTTAAGCTTTCCCCTCTGAATTCCCTAGGATGAAACTGTGGAAGTGACAGATGTTTTCTGTAAGTGTCAGCAGAATTTGAAAGAAATGGGAATTTTCACCTTGCAATTTTCTACAGTCAGGGAAAAGGTGGATTTGTAAAGGTGAGTAGGAGATGGGAATTTTGAGATGGGGTATTTCTAGCAGGGTACTGAAAGATAGCCTGGATTTAGATCAGTTTTCTTCACATGGTTTTTCAGTGATCTGTAGGAAGACATCAAATCACTGCTAAGGAGGCCTGCAGATGACACAAACATTGCTGGAGTTCTAAATAACAAAGAGGGACAGATGACCTGCTCAGGTTGGTTTGTACAATTTAGGAAAATAAGCGCTCTGAACAACATGATTTGAACTACAGCCAAAGGTAAGGTCTTATATCAAAGCCTGCAGAACACATACTAGACAGAAAAGGGGGTGCTGGGATGCAAATGCCCTGAGAAGGATTTTGGGACAACATGAGGTGACAAGCATATTGTTGATGCAACAGAGAACACCAGCCATAGGGTCCACTGGTTGGCAAATGCCAAGCTAAGGAGGGGCGGAAGGTGGCACACCCAAGTGAAAAACAACCTCATGTGGCTGTAGCGAGTCCCTGCTCAAACTGCAGTTTAGAGTAATGCAGTTGCTGAAGTTAATTCCAACTTTTAGACACACTGGAATCAAAACAATGACAGAGATCTCAAAAATAATCTCATCTGCACTAAAGGGCTCTCCTGCCCCTGCAAAGCAGGTGCCACCTGGTGCAGCTCCCACCCCCAGTGGTACCAGGATGCCCCACTCAGGCTTCGACCTTTCCCCAGGCTCCATTTCAACCCATGCCCCTGACACACAGCCATTGGCATGTGCACCGTGACTCTGCCTTGAGTTCTGCAGGCTCTTTATTGAGAGTGATGGCTGGAGATGTCCTCACCAGCAGCTGGAGTGCTGCTGCTGGGGTGTTCTTCCCACTGGCACCCTCTGGAGAGGCTGCTGTAAACATCACTAAGAGTTTGCATGGGGCTTTCTCTTTGGAGCTGCTGCTCAAGTTCAAGGCCAGGTCAATTGCAAGTGCCATCAGCAAGGAACTTAAATAATGAGCTGTTCCTACGATTTATTAGGGAGGGAAAACCGAGAATAAGGGAACTGCATATCTTTCAACCACAAACATAAGCACACATACATTTACAAATTATAACAACTGGTTTATAAATATCAGACACAACACTTCATGAATTTTGTGCAGAAAGCCACACAGGCACTTTCCCCACTTTTTTAACCATCTTTGCAGAAACTCAGGCCATGGTGGCACTGCCATCTGAAGTCTGCTCTGGAGCATGAGAAGGAAGGTCATGCAGCCCCGTTCATATGAGGTTCAAGCCCTGGGAAGTGGGTCATAGAAATGCAATGGTTCTGACATCCACAGTGAATTTCTTACAGCCATGCAAGTGGTGTAAAAAACCTGCACAGAGCCCAACAGCAAGGGGCCAAGAGACCCCCATCATGGCTCACCAAAAGCTGAATCTGGTGAGACATGTGGCAGGGCTGTGGCATCTCAAAATCTACACCAGGGTATTTGGGAAAACAAGGGGGTGATGACAGATCCATGAGCCTGTGTTCCAGGGTCTAAAAAAACCCTACATTCTCCATTGTTGTTTGTTCTGGCAACATCTACGGAGCAGCAGGGCTTTACAGCACAATGGAAAGAAACTGAAGATGTGTGCCCGTGAAAATGGGGCACCAGTTGTTAGTTACATCAGCACTGAATTGTTTAAAATGGCTTCAAAATGAGTTTATTTGAGAAATGCTAGTCAAAGGCAATGAACTATGCTGTGGACAGTTTAGCATGTGGAATTTCATGAAACGTTGCAATTGCATATTTTAATTTGTGCCTTCCAAGGGAAAAAAATTCGTATGTCTTTTCTTTATTTACATTAAATCAAGACCTATGTTGAAGTAAGCTCTGGTGCTCATGCACGTACTTCTGAATCCCCTGAGGTGCAAATTCTGTGTGAGCACTCACACACTGGCTCAGAAAGGGCAAGAGAAACCACTCACAGCTGATTCCAAGTAGAAGACTAAAAGCTTGCTATTGCAAGTGCAGCAGGTCTTTGTTCACCAATAAATATATGATTACATGTACACAAATACATGTAGGTCTCCCAGATAAGCACACTGACCTCCCCTGAGACTGCAATACACGTGGAGAATGGCTGAGAACACAAGAGCAACCACACAAATTTCATTTGCTGACTTGAACTCCACGTGCCCACCTCCCTGGCAGCCCCATCTACTTCTGGGAGCGGTCCTGCCCATGGAAGACACAGTGAATGCTGCACCTGGGCGTGCACAGCCACATCACTGCCTGATGCTTCCTCCAAAGGCAGATCCAGCTTCCAGTGCATTCCAGTTGGAAAGCCATGGAAGGGAAGATCAATGCTCCAAAATTCCCTGGGAGACATCATGTCCCTTAAGAATGAGATCACCTTCTCAAGACAAAAACTGCAGACGTGACTAAGATAAACAGTTTTTACGCTTCAACCAATAAAGGTACTAACGTAGCAAATGTCCTGACAACTAACTACAAAGAACAAATGAAAGCTGATAAAAAGCTTTCAGAGTTTGTCTTTGGCCACTGTGTGCTCATGGGAACAAATGCTCACACTCACATTAGGCTTCCAGCTGAAATCTGGGGATTTGCACACGCTGATGAGCAGGCAAGTTAATACACGATGCTGGGTTGGAAAAGCCTCCAGTAATACTGAAGTTTAAAGGGAATAGCAGAAAAGCATATTAGATGTAAATGAGCTCTGGATCACCTTCTGAGCTTCATTTAAGCCTTGACTAAAACTCAGTGGAAAGACTGCTGTGGAAACGAATGGGATCTGAATCAAGCTCTTATTTCACTTCATTTAACTGTGTGAAATTTAATAAATGAGGTAAATAGACTTTCTACCACCCTTTATTCTGGAAGGAGGAGAACTACAATTACATTTTGAAAGCACAGCTAAAAAGCCACAAAATGATTTAACAGCACCTGGGTAAGTTTTGAAGATGAAGACCAATTTATCTTCAAAAGTCTGGGAAGAAAAAAACATTGAATTTAGTGGTGGTTACTATAAATGCTGCATGTTATAGCAAGTGAACTGCTCTAAAGAGGTGGACTTATTTAGCAATAGGGAATCTCAGCCACATTTAATGCCAGAGTTCAGTTGTGTGAAAAAAAAAAAAAAAAGAAAAAAAAGAAAAAAAGAGAAGTAAACAAGTTTGAACATTTTAAAAGGTACTTGAAATGCATGATTGCAGCACGTTACATGCTGTTCAAACTCTGAAAAAGTTCCCTCTCCATCTCAGGATTTGCATGGTTAACCTCTGCCATGCAACCTGAGCTGGAAGAAAGGCAGTCTGCCTCATGTTCTTCCACCCTTTTCAGCAAAGCAAATGCTCCATGGCTTAGTGCTGAGCCCAGAAATTCTGCAATCTGACCTCCAGAAATATAACATTATACTGGATAAAGCTCTGTTAAGGTTCTCAGACTCCTGATGTTAGCACATCCATTAGTGCAGGTCACAGAGAACAAGACAGTGGGGTTTATCTTTTGGGATTTTTTGACTGCACAATCTTTATGTATCCCTGATTTGTCAAAACAGCCCTTCCACGTCTTCCTGCTTATTTTCCCTCAGTTCTTGAAAAGAAACAGTTCTGTTTCTGTGTAAAGTATTTGAGACACACACACACGCAATGTGTTAACTAAAAGCCTGGAAAAGGCAACTCTCACTTGTGGCAGACTTCTGAGGACCCCTTATTCATCACTTGTCTTTGAAAACACTCATAAAAGAAATATATTAAAAAATGGGTAAATGAAATCCTTTTCTTTCTTCAGGAAATAACAAAAGACCAGATTTATCAAAAGGCTGTGCCTTAAATCAGCCTGTGCATCTTTTTAGGTCAAAGAATTCGTGGCTGTTCACTTGTGAGCAGCTTAAAATCATTGTGAAGATGACTGAAGCTGCTAAACTTCATTCTGAAACTCCTCTGCTCCCGACGTTTGAAGGATTCTACCAATTTTGCCTTCCTCACAGACCTGTTCTAAGCAACAAGGCAGGCAAAACAACACACAGCTTTCTCAAACACATAGAAGCCCCTACATGCAAATATGAAAATCCGGTAGATGACATGCAGATAAGGACTGGAAAAAAAAAATCCACCCTTACATAAATGCCACAAACCTGCTTTAACACATTCCACACCCTGCAGAAAAGGCTGCCAGGAAGAAATGGCTCCATCAGTTCAGTGAAGAGGGGAATAAACGACCCCTTGTACACAAAAAGCTGGTAAATCAGCCACAACCAAAGCTCCAGCGCTGAATGTGAAAATGTTATCAGCAGCAGCCGTTTGGACTGTGCTTATCTTTTGCCAAAGAAGTCTTGAGGGAGGGGAAAAAAAGCCCAGAGACCTTTTACTCCTGCAGTGAAATGCGTGTAGAGACATGAAAGCCTGAGAAGCCTGACTGTAAAACTGATCTCACTCACTCCTGTTCCCATCTGCTCCTCTGTTCCTGCAATGTTTCTTCTGCTAAAGATTGCACTCAAGTGTTTTGATGGATGGAGGGGGTTTTGTAATCCACTGGGTTTGTGGTTTATTTATTTATTTATTTATAATATCTTCCTTTTCTCCACTCTGACTAGAAATAATCAACTTTTGTCCTTTGCTATATTACAATATTTCAGAAACTCACTGCTTTACATGGGTCCCTGTCTTATTGTTCGGTTGGTTTGGTTTTGTTGTTTCTTTTTTTGTTGCTTTTTCCAGTTTTGGGGGGAATTTTGTTTGTTTGGGGTTTTTTGTTGTTGTTTTTGTTTTGTTTCCTAGAAGAGAACGAAGGGAAACAGAGATGGGAACAGCCCAGCTCTCTCTCCACCCTAGAATGCTCCATCACCAGCATTCCTGCTGTGGGGCATCTCAGCAGTGTTGCACGTGGATGGCCCCTTGCTCACCTGCCAGCAGGTACACATCAGTCACCCTGACACTGTTAGGATGCCTCACACCTTCCAAAATACAACCACAACTGCCTAAGAAATGCACTGCAGTTCGTGTTCCCTGCCACTTCCTTCAGCCTCCCGTGAGGAGAGGTTTCTTTAACAGCAGGAGAATTAAAATCACATTTCTGGTGCATCACATTTTTCTCCAGCCCATATCTTAAGTGGAAATCCAAAGAAAGGAAGAACTGTTGGAGTAGCAACCTCAGAAGGTATTAGAGGGAAGCAGTGTTAAGACTGGAGATCCACCCCTCCAAGAATTTGCGTCCTTGAATCTTCCAAGGACTTTTACAGAGTACTAAATGATCAAAGGTTTCGTGAGGCAGGCATTTATGAACCTCAGCTGAAAAGAAAAATAATCACACTTAGTTTTCCACAAAATGACATGAACTTCAGAAGGCTCTGTCTTTGGCCACTGCGCCCCAGAAAGCTTCTCAAAGTGCAGAACAGCTGCCTTCTGAGCAAATGGGCACATCACACAGCCAACCCTCCCACTCCATGGGAGAAGCTGCTCCTGGCCTTGTCAAGGACCTCCTGATAAGCCTCACTGAAACCAGAGCCACCTTATCTGGCCAAAGTGACACCTACCAAGTTTTTTAAGCTGTAGGTCTGTCTGGCTGCCTTTGATGCATTTGCCAGTCTTCCCTCACTATCTGCTGCTCCACGGAGGAGCTGCTGCAGCTCTTCTGAGCCCACCTTCCTGCAAGTGATGAAATGCCACCAGCTCCAGAGGATAAAGCAGCTCTGTGTGTTAGCAGCCTTGTGTGCTGCTTTTGCCTTCACCCCTCAAAACCTGGGAACAAATAATCATCTTGAACAAACCAAGTAATTTCTTCCATGGGCTAGGAAATATATTTCTCAGTGTTGAATATATTTATGTAGTGAGACTGTGTAGTGCTACATTGGATTGTATGGCCAATATCTCAGAAAAGAAAGCAGAATGGTCCTCTTCCCTATGTTAGAAGGTCTGCATTACAAAACCTCAGTGGAAAAGAATTTAGGGAGATATTTCCAAAGCAGGAATAGGAGTTTGGCATGCAAATTATACAGGAGTGCTAGTGGGAGGTGACCATCAGCACTGGCTGCTGAAAAACCTCTCTTCAAGAGGGATCAATAATGCTCAAACAAGGATGGAAATTCCAGCACTGAGAAGTGAAGGTTCCAAAACCAACTCTGCCTCCACAAAAGGAATGTTCTGAAGGAATGAGAGCCCAAATTTTGCCCCAAATGCCAGATCACTGTGTTGACATCAGTGTGACATGAGGGCATTTCAAGAGCTATTCTCACTCCAGAACGACTTGCTTCACTCAGTTGCACTGGCCTGCAGAACCTCTGAGCAGTAACCTCGTTATCAAGCAGAACCCAACACAGGCTTAAAAATAATAATGGTAAAATTGAAAGAAAAAAATCAAAAAGAAAGATGGGCTTAGTCGAGACAGAAACCAGCTGTTGGCAGATGCATTACAGACTCATTCAGCTTCCAAGTTCCCCAAAGGTTCTGGTACAGGAGTTGAGCAAACCCATGGGAAAATGGAGCTTGTGATGTGAGTCTGTTCTACAGCTCTGGGGGGATGTCTCTGCTGTCACCAGGTTTGCTTTTACCAGACAGCCTCCGATAGAAGGGGGTTGTGTTTCACCTCTTGGATATCATAAATAAAATTACTGAGCTCTTTCAGAGCTTTGCCAAAATAAGTTTCCATTAAAAGTCTCCCAACTGCCCATGGAAAGTTTCTGCTGTGATTTACTGAGCTCAGCCAGTGAATGGCAACGCAGGGAAGAGCTCTGTCAGTGTGTGGCTATCGTGGATAACGTGCTGCTGATATAACCCAGAAAATCAAATGTGCATCTGATGGTAACTCAGACAGGGTGGTTTGGGTGTTGTTTTTCCCTCTGCATGTTGGAGCCCACAGTCCCAAGGAGGAGTCTCACAACCCATGGAGCTACCCTTCCCATGATGGGACTGATGTGCTGCAGGGATGCCGAGATGCAGCAAAATACTGGCTTTCTGAAAGCTCAGGGTTGAGGTTGTGCTCTTGGGAGGAATTAATCCTACCCAAAACAGTGGGAATGCTTATGAACAGCAAACACATTCTTACCTGTTCACAGTCACACCTCTTCAAGCATGCAAAATCCTCTGCCTTTCTTTGGCCTTTTCAGTTCATTTATTTAAAAATCTGGCTGTCCCTCAGCAAAGTAAAGTAAGTTTTACATTTCAAATACAGAACTTGTAAAGTGGAAAATCTGCATTGGCCTAGATCAGTGACCATGTAAAGATGAAATTGCTGAAGCTTTTGAAAATTCTGCCTTAAAGCCTTGCCATTCTTTTTGGTTTTAAGCAGTTTTTTAGATTCAAACTTGGCTGTCAGTAATCAAATCCTATACAACAGAACTGGAAGTCTGTCTCCTGTAGGAAAGCACTTCACTATGGTCATTATGTAAAAACTTACAGAGAGGCAACAGTATTGCAGAAGCAGTGAATAAATATGCACAAGCCTCAGACAGAGCACTGGAAACCTTTTTGCCCCTCTGCTTTTAGTAAAGAGATGCATCATAACCATCTCTGTGGTTATTACTGCAAAAGTGTATTATCTCACCCATTCCAAGGCATCATTTAAAGTGCTTCCTCAGCAGTGATTTTCAGCCTGTGCTCTACACCACCCTGGGAGTCCCTGGATTACTTTCATGCCCATGAAAGGTAAATAATGAAAAGCAGCCTTACAGTCTCTGGAGAGAGGTCTGCACCACATCTCCCTCAGAAATACTGTAGGTGCTTGCATACTGAGCAATGCTGCAAACCACTGGTATGCATAATCCCAAATTCCAAATGTACTGTGAGCTCCTTCAAAGCAACTCCTACCCCTGCCTTACCCCCCACAGCATTGCATATGCACACACACACACATATTTCTATATATATATATATAATATTTAAGTGGCCTCTTGAAGCCAGTGTAAGTTTACCTGAAGTACTTAAAGCTGAGACTAAACTTGCAATTCTTGGGCTTGGAAGGTAAGTATAAACTCTCATTTACATAGCCAAAGAGAATGGATACACATCATTATGATTAAGAATAGAAAAGTCAATAGAGGGAATAAACAACTTAGTGGGTAGAACATCAGCTCTGCTCCATTTAAGTCTCCCAAGCCCCAGGCTCCCCTGCTCACTGACCCCACCAACACTCCCTCCTCCTCATGAAGACATGCCACCCCACAGCTGCATGGTGTCCTGCTCCCACCATGCCACCTCCGGCCCTGTGGAGTTAGGCTGGTCATGGAGAAAGCATGTTTTAGTGTCAAAAAGGTATGGTTAGGCATTTCATCATTGCCAGACAGTGATAAATGCTCTTTATCCCATTTTAATACATCGCTTGTTCGGAAGTCACGTCCAGACTGCAGAGACAAGGTGACTCTTCAGTTTGCAGCAGTGGAAATGAGCAATGGGTGAACAAGCTATCTACATTCATTTGAACTGATATATCTGTATCAATATCTCTATCTATATCTATATATAAAAATTTTTGAAAGGAAATAGTGCAGTAACTATATCCTAATCCTGCCTCCCATTCCTAACACAAAGCTCCGAGTCTTGACCTGCATGAAGAAGTTGACATCTTCTGAAAGCACAGAACCACACCTGAGCCCAGCACCAGCAATTCCCAGGGAGCAGCAGCAGCAGGAGGAGGCTGGTTTTGGGAGGCAGGCAGTACACCCTGAAGGGTCGTGCTCCTCTCCCAGTGGCTCCCCAGCCCAGCCCAGAATCGTGCAGGGCGTACAGCTCTCAGCACCCTGAGCTGTACTTCAGCAGATGTTCCTCTGGGCTGCCCTTGGGTGAGGGGGGACATGAGCATTGCACACAGATTTCCAAGCTCTCCCTGAGCCTACCAGTGTCCCATAAAATCCTGTGTGCTAACACACAGACCCCTTAACAAGCAAACACTCCCAGTCGTGCACGTGCTTACTCAAGTCTCCTCATGGAGCCACTGCCTTTTCTTTCTCCCTTATTTTCAAGGAATACACTGTCATCAGCTCTAACTTTTACAGAGCAATTAAAGGTTTTAGACCAGGTGAATAAAAACCCCTCTAACTGTGTGATGAAAACCCCAATGTTGAAGACACAGCGAGGTAGGAAGTGTTCTGGAACAGTTCAGATGAAGAGACTCAATACATTTTATAACTATATATTATAATAACACACAGTTGACTGTGAGTGAATAACAATGCTGCCTCTATTTCCACAGGAGTTTATCATCACATAAAACTGTAACATCCCAGATACTGTGACCTATTTCCCTGCTATGACATGACAAGCTTCTTTCCTTGTTCACCAACTGGTTGGAAGAAGAGGGAAATTATGGGGCGGGGTGTGAGGAGGAATGTCTGCTATGACAACCACCCAAGATAGTGCACTAATTCTCTCTTAGCACCACCATGTAACAGTGTGTGCCTAAATAAAAGGAGTCGGCATATTTATCAGTGACTTTAAAATGTACTTTATCCTCTGTGACACAACATCATGACTCAAAACAAAGCCTGAATTCTTCAGCCAGTGTTTTTTCCTCTGGGGTCGTGCTCCTGTCTTGATTAAGGAAATAGAAAAGTTTTTTGTTTGTTTGTTTGGATTTTTTTTTGGATTTTTTTTTTTTTTTTTTTTTTGAGGAAAGCACAGTAATTTCTTTAGCTCCGTTAGGAGATGAGGTATTTACTACTGAACTCATGCTACAAATAAATTGCTCATGCTGCAGAGCAACAAAGACAATTTAATAGCTTGGGAATCTCTTGCTCAAGAGGGCTAAGAGGTCAAAAGTTATGGCTTTGACATACAACATATGCTTTCTGAGTGCCTTCTAATTGCAGGAAATGTTTTGATTTCGCAATCTTACAAATATTCCTGAAGACTCTGAGGTATTTCTCAAAGTGATTCACTCATGTGGGATTTAAAGACTGGATGCTTCCTCTGGCCACCTTGTATTAGCACAGAGTGCCTTCAGGACCGTGTACTTGGAGAGGTCACGGAAAGCTCTTGAGGTATTTCCCCTCCTGGAAAGGGACTGCAATAATGATATTGTATGCAAAGCACTGCAGATGGAGAAGGAGATCACCATCAGGACAAACAGCCATGGAGTCCAACTGCACTGCAAATGCACACCAGCCCTACCAAATCCCTGCTGGAAGGGCTCCATCCCTGCCTCTGCAAGGGCAGAAACCCCACGTCACACCACAGCGCCACCGCTCCTGCCAGCTGGGACCTGGGAGGAGGGAACACCACACACATCCAGAGGACCCATCAGGGGGAGCTGTCACTTGGCCCTGTCAGTCTGTGGGTAGGGATAACCAAACCCAGGGAACTGCTCATCCCTTCTGCAAAAGATACCACCTCCCCTTCTTTGCAGGGCACTGAAGATTTCAACAGAGGCACGGCAGAAATGATATTTCTCTACCAACATCTGGGTTGTAACAAGACCTAACCTATCTGCAATTTAGAACCAATTGGGAGATCAATGGGAATAAATGGCACCAGTGAGGGCTGCAAGGAAATTACTTCTCCATTAGAACCCAGAGGGACATGTGATGTTCCTACAGGTTCCCTGTGCAACGCTCTGCTGTGCCATGTCACACCCCTCTGGAGACGTGGAGTCCCAACGAGGCAGCGGGGCCCTCTGTGTCTCTTGGGAGGTTGTTCCACACCTTCATCCCTCTGACATTTATGAAATTTGCTTCTAAGTGTTCAGACTAAACTCGGGCTTCAGCTTTCAGACCATCTGTACCAGTTTCTCTTGCGTTGTTCTTTATGGTGCAGTAGCTTGTTCCCCAGTTTGGTACCCTCTTCTCCAATGCATATGTGATGTCTCAGATTGATTTGATTCATTCACCTCTTAGTCCTGTCGTGTTTTCCCTGATTTTCCTTTTTTTATATCCACACAGTTAATATCCACCTTCCATTAAACTGGGGACCTGAACTATACACAGTATTCCTGCCACTGTAAATGGCATTAATGCTTCATCACTAATGGGACTTCCTGCCCAGTGTATCCTTGTTTCTTCCATATACACAAGGACTCCCCAGTTCTTCCACATTAAAACAGAATAAGTATGTACTTTTGGGTTCTGCACAACTTTAACTCCATTCTACTTCTATTTAAATGTCATCCAGATCTTCCTCTCCATTCTCAGTTATCTTCCAGCTCTCCACTGTGAAACCTCACTGGGAGAAATGCCCCACACCGAGATCCTTAACAAAAATATGCTAATAAAAATATAAACTCAAAAATCTGCTACTAAACTTCACTTCCTTCAAGTCATGTAGTGACTCCCACCAATTCATTACTTGGGTTACTGAAGTTCAAGTAAGTAATTACCTCCACAAAATGAAACAAAAGAGAAAACCCAACCATCCTAACAAGAAAGGCAACCTGGTAGGACTGATCTTCACTAACTCAACTAAAGCTTTTGACTAGCTTCCATTTACTTAATTAACTTTAATTTTCCTTTCCTTCAGAACACTTCCTGAAGCTGAGCACGATCTCAAAGGCAGAATGGAGGTTCTGAGGCTTTCTTCATGCCTTGAAAATAGGGGGACCTCATTTTATTGCAGACACACAGAATCAAGATTGCCTGATGACAGGCTAAATTGCTTCCTTTTTAACTAAAGCACCTATCACAGGTTCTAAACTATACATAACATGAGCTTGACCCAGGTATGATGTGAAAGGAGAGTGGAAAAGTTGAGATGATGCATTTCTCTCAGTGAAGATGTAAGATGGTGAAATTCCATCAGGAATTACTTTCCTGCAGATACCTTTTACTGTACATGTAATAAACACTCTGTCTGTCTCCAGCATCACATTTCAAATTCAACCACGGTGACACAATTTGGACTTCACCTTTAATTCATTATCTTTTTAATTCATGTAACTTTCTGGCATTCATACCCTTTGCAGAGAAATAAGGAAGGCGGGTATTTTAAATCCAAGTTAATTTGAAGGGCATATATGATTTAAAAAAAAACCAAAACCCAAACCCCAACCAAACAAAAAAGAAACAAAGCCAGACAGCCTTTGAACTGTACTTGTTAAATTACCTGTCTGCAATGCCACAGAAAATACTGCATTGCTGCCTCCTGTGCACTCTGTTTGTAAAGCTCTGTTTACCTACCTGTCACTGTTGGGCTAACTATTAACCACAATTAACCTGACGGGCTTTTTTTCCAAACAAACCAAATATTTATTAGAAAAACAAAACTTATTCAGTAAGCCAAATGCAAATGTTGTCTCAGGCAAGGCCAGGGAGGTCACGGGGAGCAATAAGGGACTATTTCCACATACAGTAGTTTGCTCGTTATTGCTGGTTGCAAATTAGAGGGAGAGAAGTAGAAAATCACAACTGTAATTTTCTGTTTATTAGCAGTTTTCTTTAAAAGTATTATTCACACAGTGTTACTGAATCTACTCCCAGAATTCAGGGAGGGAAAAAAAAAAAAAAAAAAAGCTGTTTTTCAGGCTCACTGACAAAAACACTCAAAAATTCACTGCAGTGCTACTGACCAATTTTGGAGTTTTCTTTTTTCTTTCCTCCTGGCTGTTTCTGAGCATCAAGCAACAAAACGCTTCTGGAGTGCAAGGGATGTCTCATGCTCCCAGACAACTCCTGCATCCTCTGCCAAACACCAGGGGTGATGGCTGTGTCCCCTCCACCTGCCCCTGGTGCAGACCCACCTGTGCCACAGTCCTGCTGCTCTGACACACTGCTCCCACATGAGGTTACAAGGCTTGTCTCCCCATGGCTAAAAAAAATCACCACAAATTAAAGGAGGAAAAGCCAACTTTTATGTTTTATATTTATATCCAACTTTTTGGACTGGGGCCCAAATTAGCCCAGCTATGGCTGAAATAAAGAATGCAGAATAAAGAATAAAGAATGCAGAAGAGAGACCCCGAAGATGACACCATAAGTGGTGGCAGATGAGGCTTCCTCCTCTCCTGCTGCAGGGCAGGGGGAGGTGTCCCAGCAGATGCTGCAGACGGCTGAGCTGAGAGCTCCAAGTGGAACAAAGCATTTCATGTTTCCCAGACGGTGTTCTCCCATTCAAGGATGTTTGTGAAACCAACGATGCCAAATCTGTGATTTCACAAACTTTTCCACGGTGATAACATAAACAGTGAGCAGTGATTTATCTGAGGGATCAAGCTGCCTTAGAAGGGGAATGTGAAAAAAAAAAAAAGTGCATTTGAAGGGATTCTCTACCCTGAGGGAGGATGGAAACTCATATAAGTGTATAAAATGAACCAGACAACCCTGACCTGACAGAATTCAAGCTTTTTTTTTGCTGGACTTTCTGAAAAACCCGTGTCAAATTCAATGAATTGAAAAGAAATTATGGGAAAAAAAGTAATTTTTTAACTGAATTATCCCTGCCTGACCCCTTAATAAAGGAAATTTGTGAGAGTGTCATAGCAGATCATTAATACTATTCTTCATAACTGACTTGAGCTTTCAGTCTTCCTTTTAAACTAGTAGATGATGGCTTTCTCAGAGAAGATCAGATTCTGCTCTCAGTTACATCGACATCAAAACAGAAGTCATGACACTGACTGGAGCAAAACTATTCCTGATTTCCATCTCTCTCATGGGCAGCACCAAAAAAGAACAGTGGAGAGACAATCCAGTTAATTAAATCCAAATTCATCATACTTTTAAAAGTTATGAGCAAGAAGAAAAACTAGCCTTAGTTCTATTGCCAAGTAGCACTCACTATGAAACCCACTTGAATTTAGGACTGAATGTGCACATAGGAGGTATCAGGGGAGCTGTGGCAGAAAGGAGAAAAACTTTCCAAACTTTGATAATTCCCTGATCTGGACTTTTGATTAAACAGCCCTTCCAGTAAGAAATGATCCTCTAAGAGGACCACAGTCTTAAATTCCTCCTCATATTTCCTTAATGGATTTCACATTTTATTTTCTCTGCTGCAGTCAAAACAACTTCTTTGGCAGTCATGCATCTCCCTGCAGTGTGCAGCCTGTGTGACCACTCTGATCCCCACAGAAGGCATCTGGGACTGCACTCACTCCTGAATGAAAGTGAGAGCATCTGTCTTCACCACTGAAATGAAATCCTTCTCATTTTTTTTGCAGAGCTCTCAAAGCCCTGGCTTAAGTGCTGGGAGAAAGGGAGAGTATCACATCAGGTTGCTTATGCAATCACCAGCTTGTGCATCCACAGGGTGTCAGAGGAGGGAGAGAAGTGTGGCCAGTTACCCATCCCAGCACCCACACCTTGTCCTGGTGCCTCTCCTGCCTGGCTCCAGAAACACACACACAGGTTTGCAGCAGCCAGCACTGTACTGAGGAACCACATCATCAGAAAAGAGGGGTTTAAGCCTTGTTTTCCTCCTCAGAAGAGATGGTCAAATGAGTTAAAAACAAAACAAAAGAGTGACAAAGCTGCCTCTAATGCAAACTGTGCTGCAGTTGGTCATGTCCTTACGTGGGCACCGCTCACAGTTGGGCAGCATCGCGAGGGAAACAAGCACACCAGAAGGGACCAGCTCTGTCCTAAAGCACTACTCTGAAGGCCAAATGAGCATCAACATCTCAAAAGCAAGATGAAGGAATGGCAGTCTTGCAAATCTGGGTTCATTATTTGTTTTGATGTGCCCCATCACCACCACTCCCTGCCTAAACCAGGACACAGTTCTGAAGAGCCTGAAGCCTGGAAAGATAAATATTCCCATCATCAATAGCAGGGCTGTTCTCCTTGTGATCAGTCACTGTCTGTGTGTTGTTAACAGATCCAAAGCTTTCTCTGCATATTTCCTCATCTTGGGCTCTCTGTGATTTCATCTTCTCACTTGGCACCATCCCAGTGAGATTTAACTTCTTCTTTTAAAGCTCTAACCTCTGCAATCTGCTTTCCTCTAAACAAGCAGCCAGAACGTGGCAAACCAGAAGGTTGCTCTCCCCCAATCCTCTCTCCAAAATAGCAAGGAGAAAAAGGCAAAAGGACAAAAGGTCTCGTTTGGGGAGACAAAAGCCCAGGAGTGAAGAGGGCATGAGCTTACAGTGCTGTGAGGAGCGTGCCCACAAGCGGCAGCTCAGGTGGGTCCGCAGAGGCCACGGGACATCGCTCCCACATCCCTGTGCCCAGCCCAGAGCCAATACTGGTTTCTTTCCCACTGCTCAACATCATCATCATCCAGGAACTCTCGAAAGCAAAACCCTTTTGCCTTGTTATCTGCATCACACAAAACCACTGCAAGCTGAAAATCAGGGTTCTGACACACTCAAGGGTCATTTACCCAGAGTAAACTCACTAACTAATCGCAGTTTTTGTTTGCTATTGTGTAGAACCTTGTGTCTTATTACTTTATTAAAATGTCTACGTGTATTTATCCACATTCAGGAGGTGCTCAATCTTCTCTGTGACCACTAATAGTCAATCCCTGACAATATCTGATATGACAAAGTGCTAGGCATTAATGAAATGCCAGTTTCTGGGAGCTGTGAGTAAAGACTTCCTGGAGAACAGACCAAAAGGAATAAAAGACTAGATTATTCGAGCCAAAGGAAAAACAAATACATAAACCCCACCACAAACAACACCAGAAAAACATGCAAAAAGCCAGAGAGCCACGTTTCAAGGATGTGTTTTAGTGGTTGATGGTTCTTCTCATGGCAGCTAAAGGGAAAAGAGTTGCTGGGGCCATCTGTGACGGCAAGGAGGTGAGAGGCAGCACCGCAGCCACCCAACACATGGACATCAAGTGAGCTCTAGAGGGTTGTGGTGACACCTCTCCTTGGAGAGCACAAAGGATCCAAAGTGCCCCCTGAGATCTCCAGGGCAAAGAAACATGGCTTGTCTGTGACCAGGTCTCTGCTCCCTGCCCTGTTCCTGGGGCAGTGAGGGTGCTCCCCAGCCCAGAGTGGGACTGCTCTTTTCTGAACAACACACCAGCTATGCTGAGTGGATACTTTTTTTTTTTAAAAAGTACTTTTTCCAAACACTAAAACACTCAGGTCTTATCCTTCATTACAGCCCTGTATTTCTTATGATAGCTCACACTTCTCTCGGGCTACTAAATACCCCTTATGGGGAAGCCAAGTGAACCCAGCTCACTGTGCTCCACTGGATTTCTATTTCCAGCCCCAAAGGGCCATGTCAAGAGGTTCCTCAGCCACCACGAGGTGCTGAGAGCAGTCGTGCCCACTGTCTGGTGGCTCCTGGTGTAGTGAGGCTCCTGAGGGGCAGGGCTGGTCCGTGGTGAAAGGCCAGGGAAGCATCACAGAGCAAGACAAAACTTGCCCTGACTGAAGTCAAGGTTGCTGTGGGCTGGAGAAGCTCAAGCCACAGGTGAGCTGAGCAGAGAAACCAGCACTGTGCTGCAATACAAAAATTCTAGTAATATTAAAAAACCAAATTACAATCCTAAATTATGCACATGGGATTTGGGAAAAGGAGAGGGGGTGGCAGCCAGAGTAGGTGCAGCCAGAGTAGGTGCAGCCAGCTGCTTGCCAGCAGCCCACAGCTTGGACCAGGGTTTGTGTGGCCACTGAGGCAGCTCCTGGGGTGCCAACGGGAAAATCCAACACCACGCAGCAACACATCACACACAGGAGGAACATCCAGGCACCCTCTTGGGCCATGGACTTTTCACTGCATCTCTCACCCGCTCAAGTCTGCTTTTTGCAATTCTAGTGGGTGAGAAGAAGGCAGGGTAACAAACCCAGCTGGGACATTAGGATGATGTCAGCTCTCCCACCCACAGGTACACTCCTGCCCTGCCCTCGCTGGCCACTTCCCAGGGCGGCTCTGGGAATCTGATAGCACAAACCCGTCCTCCATAAATACGTCACATCTCATTAGGGATCAGAATTATGCCCAGTGACAGACCAGGGAGTCACATATCAGGTGCTACCCAAGATTTTATTGCTGCTGGTGCCGTTCACAGACAAGCCACTGGCAGACGACGCGAGGCCAAAAGGGAATTACTCACAGTCTTTGGCGTGACACAACGTTTGACTATGAGGAAACAAAGGTCACTTGGGTCCACTTTTTGCCAGAGCCTGAGGAAGGCTGAAGTCAGTGTGTCTTATTGCTTCTTCAGGCCTCTCTGAGAGACATGCTAGAGCCATTGAGGTGCCCCTGAGGACACTGACACCTCACCACGTCCACCTCCACTACCCCGGTGTCCTTTCTCTGCAGGGAGGGGTCTGCCAGGGTGTGGGGGCACCAAGCAGGGCAAGAAGAGAGGAACAGTGTAGGAATCCTACAGAGTTCTTGTAGGTAGTCACCACCCATGTCCCTCAGAAAGCAAACTGCAGCATGTGGGGGTTGATTGGTGTAGCTGATCAAGGCTGCTAATTGTCAAAGGGGCTTCAATGTACACAAGCCGAGCTGACATTACACTCAGTAGAATATGAATTTTCCTGAAGACTGTGAAACAGTTCCCTTCTTAATTTCCAGCGCTACAAACACAAAATTTGAAATGCTCTGCATAAAATAATTTCCTTAACACTCCCTCTGATGGAGAGCATTGGGTGGGGGGGGGGTACCACAGGCCACTTGCTTGGGGTTGGTTATTAGACCAAATTCTGCACCCACTTAACACTATCACCTGACTTGCAGAGATAAAGACACGGGGCAGAACACAGTGCACAGCACAGGGCAAGCAGCAGGAACAATAAATGCAGTTACCTGTGCCCTGAGGCAAATACACGTCCCCGAACTGCTGCCATGGGAAACTACCCCATGAAACCACCAGTGATTCAGCCCAGAATTTCCCACCCCATTCCTGCCTGCAGCACCAGAGGGGTTTTCCCTACGGATGCTCAAGGTGTTCCTGGTGACAGATGCCCTGGCCATAGCCTAAAACTTGCAAGGCAGTGCTTACCCAGATCCACGTTTCATGGCCAAGTTCCAGGACTGCCTTAAATAATTAGGCAACATAAGCTTTTGCTGCAATGCAAAAACTGCTCTAAGGAACATGAGACAGGGCATTGTGAAGCAGGTTTCAAGGTATGGGTGATCCACATGTGAACTTGAGAGTCTTTCTTTCAATCTTCACTCTTTTGCTTGATCATCTGCATAAATCACAAGGGTAATATTCCCAGGGAGACTGACTCATCTGGGAAAACTCAAGAGCTCCCAATTACTTTTCTTGTACCTGTCCCTTCTTGCTTTGCAGATTATTTGTGAAGAAGAGAACAACTGTTAACCAATAGACAATGTGTTCATACCACCCCACCTTCCTTTTTAAAACTGAGAACACCTCCTATTGTTCCCCTTAAAGATACACAGCTGAGCCTTTCTCTGCATCCAGAGGGGTCTTTGCATGAGCTGTGGCAAGACCGATCTTTTATTTTCTTTTTTCTTCTCAGCATTGGCATAATCCTGTTTGCTTCTCCATCCTTTCTCCTTTTGAAGTCTGTTTTATGGATGAAAAATTACTGAAACCAAAAAACTGCAAAATCAGTTCTTGGAATGGAGAGGGGGAACAGGACAAACTCTTTGCAACCTTCCTTTTTAGCAAATTATCAGGGCACACCGTTGGTGCCAGCACAAGAATACATCTGCAAGGACACGAGTCATATTAATGAAAACACCTTCAAAAATGCAAATTATTCATGCTCCACTAACTGGCAAGAGCAAAGGGCACACCTCTGTGCAGCACTGCAGCTCACAGAGCCTGGCCTTTCAGCTAAAATCCAACACAGCTGCCCACAGTGACATGGAACAGGAATTTGTGGCAGTCAAAACTGTGACAGTGACCTAGTGGGTCACTAATTTAATTTAATTCCTGTGGGAGGGTTTTGCAGGGAAGGAGATAGCAAGCTCTCTCTACCTCTTCTATTAGAAGCAGATGCCTCATTTTCAGTCTTTTGTGCAGTGAACAGAAAGTCAGTATCTAGTTACCAGGAGGGGTTTGTGTACTGATGCTCTGTATATTTACATAGTCCTTAAATATTTTTATTAGGTCCCAAACAGTTCATCCTGCCTGCCAATGACTTGCTTCAGGGCCTTGCAGATCTGCCTGGTGGGAATAAGGGAGGAAAAAGGTGACTTCATAATGTACCTTTTTGCTAACAAAACCACTCGGGTTAGCCCTCCTCAAATAAAAGCAGAATTTCACCAGGGAAGGGCTGAGTACAGGGGGTGGTTATTCCCATTCTGGTCTCTGTCTTGACTTCAGCAGGAGTGGCAGAACTACACAGAAACTGAGCAGTTCACAACACCACCTGAAATAACAGGATTGGTGCTGTTTGAACTCCACAGGAGCTCGTGACAAACTCGCTGTGATTGTGGCACTTCAAATAGAGACATTCAGCTCCACTTTTTCAGCTTAGAAACGCAGTCCAGTGGGGTGCGGTGTACACACTGTCATTCCTCTCTTAATATTCTTTCAATAATTAGCTGTTTCTCACAGTTTCCCCTTTTATTTCATGCCAGAAAAGCCTTTCCATGAACAACAAACCAGGAGAGTGCTACTATCTTCAAGTGTCAGTGTTCGCAATATGAACTGCTCTGTGTAAACAGTGAGATCTTCCCTTACCCCGAGTGAATCAGATGTTTCAGGAAAAAAAAAACCACCAAACCTCCCCACACAGAGCAGAGTTACAGCAGAGAAGAGATTCTTCCACCAACCTGACTGATGGACGTTTTTATCTCTGCTGGAACAGGTCTGCCTTCCACCTTTTTATTTCTTCTAGATGATCTGCACTATTCAGGCAGAGAGTTATTGCATCAATTTTTCACAGTCATGTCTTGATAGCCAAAGCTTTAAATGCAAGGTTGTATTTTCTACAGATACTGTCCTTGCTCCAGTAAGATGCTGAATATTGTTGATTGTGGTTTTCTAAATCCTGGCCAAGGTTCGTTTGGTACAATAAAATACTGTTTGGGCATTGCTGGGTAGAGCATTAATCAATAATGTCTTCTCAGGTGGCAAACAGAGAGAGAGCCAGGCTATGCAGATGGTTCTGCTCCTCCTGGTACTGCTTTCTGCCTCTGATGGAGCCTGCTCACGTCTCACCTCTGAGCATGGGTTAAATAAAGTCAGCAAGGTTTTGGCCATGGCGTGCTCAGAAGGGCTGGCAGAGTGGAGAACTGCCTAACAGGAGCTCTTTAATTAGTATTTGCAATGATAATTTCCTGCAGCAACATACTGGCCTTAGAGATGACTGAAAGTTCACCTCACAGTGTTTCACCTCATTAGAGAGAAACTGGTGTTCATTGTGTTATTGAAAGATTGCATTTAATTAGTCAGCAGGCCAATAACCAACCCTGTATGACATCCAAAAAAGCAAATATCTACATGATTTTCTTCCTCTTTCTGGCAATTTTCCGCTAAGGGGATACAAACTTCTTTTCCTGAGGTAAACATTCCTGTGCTTTCCCCCTGGCTCCCTTTCTTGTTAAAAGAAAACCTCAGAATTACACTAGTGAGAAATGAACTTCCCCCTCTCTTCTCTCTCAATAAGAAAAATTGACTGTGGGTAATCGTGTTGTCTGTCTTCATAAAAAGCCAGTGTGGATGTGAAATGTTCATGGCCAAGCTCAAATTATCTTCCACATGATGAATGTGAATACAGGAACTGGGTTTCCATACTGAAGGCAAGCATCTGGTTTTATTCTCTGCCCAGAAAAATGTAGAGCTGAATATTTGCTCCCACTCAAGACATTAAAATCACAATGAAATGAATTGAACATGGTCGGGGACCAGAAAAGCTTTTCACTGCAGGCTCTATACCTTCTTGTAAGTCAACAGTCACGACAAAATTTCACCCCTGTTTCCTAGCAGGTTGACTCAAGGACATCAAGGAATCCCATTTTCAGATGTGTTTATACTTCCAGCTTTCCATCCTGGTGTCCTCAGAATGGCACAAATTAAAACCAGAACCCCTGTAACTAGGACTCTAAACAAAAAAAAATAAAAACAAAACCACAAGCATGGTCTGCATCAAGGATCCCAAATTTCTCTGAAATACAGCTGCTGGATCTACCCTTCACACAGCTATTGTTCATTCAGTTAAACTGCTCAACCAGAAAGGGTAAGGCCAGTTTTAGTAACCTACCAAGCTGTTCACTTACAGAGCCAGGGACGTGCCCCAGGGCTCAGGTGAGTTGGAAGAAGACACCCTTCTACCTGGGGCCTACGTGATCACTACGTGATCAAGTCTGGCATGTCACCTTCTGCCACTGAGGCTTCAGTGCCCAACAACTGGGAAGAAATCCTGCTGTCAAACTGACTGTCAAACTCATCCTGTGGTCATCACTTTACAGTCACTGCTCAGGGTGTACATCACCACTTAGAGAGGAGGAGCACCATAAAATCAGAAAATTAGGAACAAGCCAAATTACTCAAGTCCCTCCCCCAGCCACGACACTCCAGTCTCTTCACAGCATCTGTTCTGCTACTGGACAGGCTCAAACCACAGCCTGAAAGTCAACAGGTTCTCCTTTCTGCCAGACCAGGAAGAGAAGCCTTTCCCAGCCTTGGCATCCTCTCCCAGATTCCACGGCTCTGAGCTGCCTGGACCAGGGCTCTGGCAGCTGTCTGCTTCTGGAAGGGGGCACAACATCCAATGGCCATGTCTGCCCAGCATTCAGATGAGATGTTCAAACCATCACTTACTGCAAAACCTGCTTGAAAGTCCAGGGTTTAGGCAGAGAACAACTCTGCTGAAATGTGTGCTCCCAGACACAGCATTTCTGGCAGGGTTGCAATGGTTACCTTCAAAATCAGAAACACAGGCACTTCTCCATCACTCAAATTACTGCATCCCCCCAAAAAAAGTACATTTCTGGCACCGTTTAAAATGTATATTTGAAAAGAAAGTTCACATCCTGCTGTTATGCAAAAACTACTTGTAGGCAGTGGACCACATGGCCTATTAAAAAGCTCCCAAAAGGGCTCTATCATTGATGAACAGGACATCATTTAGTTTTCCAAAACATTTCCAAGCTGGTAAACGTGACCTTTCCTTTGCAAGGAGAAACAGAAGCTGCCTCCACCACTCTCCTGCCTTTCACTTCACTCTGCCCTACCCAGAGGATCTTAACAGCTTTCTCCTCATCCTGTGTATTAGAAATTCAGGTGAAATCTTTCCTGCTTTAAATTAATGGAAATCACAGAGCAACAGAAATCCTTTCTCTCTTCCCCCGCTCCCCACACTCACTATCAAGTAACTTCTTGGAAAGCCCTGAAAGTGATAATGAGTAGACCAGGCTTTCTAATACCTTTGATTTCCTAGATTGGATGTCTTTTATGTTAATACTCTTTATAGGAAACACAGATGGATTTAATGTAACTAAAAGAAACAAAGAAAAGCATATAGGATTAGGGACAGCAAGACAGTAAGATGCTGTATTGTGAGGACAAAGTGTGGCTCTTTGCTCTCTCCAACTACACTTTAGTGTTTTGGGACCATGCAAGTTAAAAAGAACCTACAGCACGCTCCCATTTTTATCATTAAAGATTGCTAAAGAAACCTGAAGATTCTATTTAAAATCCTACATCAACAAGACTGCTGTTATCAGCACAATCATCCTAAATAGCCACATCTGCACAGAACAAGATCTGCACCTCCTTTAGATCTCAGACCAGTGACAATTTTGGGGTTGAAGATCTGCATGTATTTCAATTGTAGGCAGTTTCCCCCAGAAAAACTCTTTGCAGAAAAATTATTATTATCTTATTTTGTTGTAAACAATTTCAAAAGAGGGGGAAAAGGCTTTAGTATTAAATTTTTCATGCACAAAATAGTCCTCAAAGGTTATTTCCATCCTTCCTCAAAGCTGGAGCTATAGATATGCCATCAGGAAAGGGCTCCCTAAGCTACAAAAGCCACTATGCCCACAGAACTACAATGCTAATACAACTATTACAACTAAATACAAGTGCTGATTCTTCTGTCAAAGAATAAACTAATTCCTGGCCCTGATACTGTTATTTGCAGACTAGACTGGACTGACAGCATATGCTACATGCTTGTTTAAGTTTGCCATGACCCTGTACCCAGCAGAAGAGTAAATGTGAGCTCTCTTAATGCTAGAGCTCTCCATGTGGCTCCACAAGAGGCATGCCACTTCGACTCCTTTAGTGGATGCCTGAATTATGACACTGAGCACAACCGGCTCCCTCATGCCAAATAACAAGGGTAGAATTAACTTCTAAGAGCCTCATCAGAAACGTATTTCAACACACAACAGCCTCATAGCTGCACTTCATCTGATATGCAGCCAAGATCCCAGTGACCTCAGAAGAACAGAATTAGGCACTTTGTATTTGCTGAGCAACAAAGCTACACCCACATGCAAAAGCTAAGCACCTTTCCTGAGCTTCAATATTATTAACCTGGAGAAATGCAGGCACAGACTGACCAATAATGCTGCTTACAAAGTAGCCAGTTGTCAGAAGCACATCAAGTAGGTACCCTTGCCATGAGTTTCAGCTTCAGATTGTCCTCCTAAGTTAACCTTCCTCATGATGGCTTAGCACAAAACTCACGGACCTGCGCAGCTGTTCTCAAAGCAGTTCTCTTAAAAACAGACTGCAAACAGCAAATAATTGTAAAATTGCAATTTTAAAGAACATCCACGAAATCTGCACACATAGTTGATTCCCCCCCCAATTTTCTCTTTGAATATGTCTATTACTGCAGCAAATTCCTTACGCTCTCTCAAGATACTTCATACTTTCAGTAGCACTGATAAAGCATAAGAGCAACAAAATGTTAACTATAAACAAAAACGTTCTGGTCTTCTTCGGCCGTTCACCAGAAGAGCCAAAAAGTTTAGTTCTGTGACACAGGTGTTACCCTTTTTTTCACTGAGAAGAACTGGATCAAAGTTCAGAGACCTTGGGAATGCTGAAGAAAAACAGACTGCAGATTAGTCAACTGCTGTTAACCCAGTGTATTTTCTCTCTCATACTGGCCTGGAGAAAATAACAAACAATTGGTTTAGGACCAACATTCCTTTCATGCATCAAATCAGATCTTCTTTTATCTTGCTGGGAAGCAAAAAAAAAAAAAAAAAAGCAACCAAAAAACCAACACCCATAAAGACAAATTACAACAAACGTTCTTACAAGATATCTCTGATATAACTGTTTGCTGAAACCATCTGTACGACCAGATACAGTCCCTGTGTGTAAAATCCAGCTGAGATTGCACAGTCTTATGACCATGATGTCACGATCCACAAATGGAAATGTACATCTGTACAAAATTTAAACTAAAGGAGATGTAAAAGAAAAATTTCTTTGGCTAGATCAATTTCCAGTATTTATTAGACAAGAAGAGAAGGCTTCTTTGCTGCTTGGGACCTCCAGCTTGGGAGAACTTCTGCATGTGCTATAGATAGAGCATCACAGGGTTCTCCAAGCAAACCACCACCAGCACCATAAGCTGCGAGGTCTGATGCTCCCAAAAAAACAGAGGAGGAGGTCTTAAAAGTTCTTAACCAGGTGTGATCAAACTGGGGAAGCAATTACTTCATTAATTCATTAGGCTTCAACGACAGCAGTCATAATGTGCCTGTTGCTTAAGAAAAGGAGCATCTGCAGACCTTTAAGCATAAGGAGGAGTATCTTGTGGACTGCATGGCAACTTTGCTGGAAAAAGTGAGACCTACATTTCAGTAAGCATTGGTCTTAGTGCAGAAGCCTCTGGACAAGCCCTCCCTTATTTTAACGTCATGTCATTAAACCTAAAGTGTGTACAGTGGCTTTTCATAAAGCCTGACCTTTAGCAGCAAGTCAGTGGTATTACACAACAAACACCAACAAAATACCCATCACTGTGGAGGGATAAAAGAGAAAATCCTCTTCTCGAGGGAAGGTCAGGCTTCAGGACTGGAAGGCAGTGCCACCTTCTAAGGCGAACCTTCAGTTCATGGACACCTGGATACCCACTCAGTGCTCCTCTGGGTTTTTTAAGTGCCCTATGGATGATGGATCCTGGCACCAACTCCGTAAGCCCCACTCTCCCTGTATTTCCTGCCAAGCAGCAGAAATGAGGCAAATACCAATACCTTGGTAATTCTGCACCTTGGCACCGGGTTGGAACACGGGGAGACCACACCCTTAGACTTCCCTCCCTAAGAAATCTGGGACAGAAAAGGCTCCAGGCTTTCCCCCGCTGCCATAGCTCCTAATGCAGCTGCTGAACAGCCACTGCCCCAGGAAGGCAAGGACAATGTGAAGGAGTGTGGCCAGTTCAAGTGTCAGGAGCTGGGCCTGCGTGTGGAAGGAGAAGCCAAAGAAAGGAGGAACACAAACAAACCCTAACCCCACGCCCCGTGACTTCCTCCCTCTAAACAGTACCCTGATAAACCAGATGTGCGTGTTACTGCCGTTCCCTGGAAAAACTCTCATACTGCAGTTTTTCCTTCTTCCTTCTCACACAAGTCCAAAAGGAAAAAAAAAACAAAACAAAACAAAAAACCCACCAAAAAAAAAAAATACCAAAAAACAACAACAAAAAAACCAAACAAAAACACAAACAAAACAACAAAAAAAACCACACAAAAAAGCCCCAAACCAGAACCAACTAAACAAAAACAAACACACACAAAAAAAACCCAAAAAAACCCATCAAAACCCAGAAGTGTTATGAGCAGTTCCCTCAAGAGGGAAAGAGAGAGATGCCCAGAAATGTAACACATGCTGACGATGAAGACTTGCTGGATTTCCAGCAAACCAAAGAGAGCACATCACCTCTGATGGCTCAGCCTCTGCTTATCAGCTTATGGGGGGGATTGGTTTTTCTGGCTGTTATTCTACAACCATGCAAATGGGTAGAGGAGGCTTTGACTATAGACAATACAAGAGAGAGAATATAATTAGCCAAAAACTTGTATAGGAACATGATGTACGCTTTTTAGCTCAGATGCATGTTGATAGTGAGTGAACAGTGAAGAGGTTGGCAAAAAGACTCCAGGGGAGTTTTTTCTTGGCACCCAGAGAGAAGAGGAGCATTTATGGGACAGGACACACACATGACCTACCCTAAAATCTAACTGAACTCCTTCCCCTACTCTGTTTGTAGGATAAGCTACAAGCCAGTCTTGTGGAAGGCGTGTTAGGAGCCTACCCCAAGGGTTTCAAAGTGTGACAGTGAGAGAAAGCACCTGCTGTGCTTTAGAAGAGAAAGTACCTGCTGTGCTCTAATAACTCGGTTTAGCCATAGCTCACAACTGTGGCCCTCCTGACCATGTCAGAGAGATGGTGCAATAGCAACACTGAAGGGTTCACTGGGGAAGGCGGCTGTGGGTACTCTTCCTTCTCACCACCTCTCAGGAGCCAGCTGAGTCCTCTTCCTTCCCTCCATCTCTGCAGAGTTTTGAATCCACTGCCAAGCTCATCTTTGAGAGCGAGTGTATTCATTAACCTTTAGGAAAGTGCCTCACCAGATGAATTAAATCAGGTGACATTTTATAGGCAGGGAGTGATTTTGCAGGAATGTTTCTTTACTCTCTCACAGTGTATTGGGATAAAATTTCAGTGTTGTTCCTAAGGCTTAGAGCTGGAGGAAGAAATGAGGACACTTGCATGATGAGAAATGTGTGGCAAGTGGCACCAGTCTTCCCCTCTGTGGCATAAAGTCATGTTTCCTCTGAAGAGCTGCAGAAGAGGAGTTTTGGCACACATTAGGAAATACATATGTTTTGCTTTTCTAACTGCTCTAGCCTATTACTCCCTAAAAGTTTGAGGAAAAACCTTTTAAATCATTAAGTTTTCATTCATAATTCAAGCATAAAGAGACCAAACCAAGGCTGTGAACTGTTCCAGCTTCTCTCCCTCCCCAGGGCATTTTCTGCCTATGCCACAAGCTTCCCTCTGGAAAACAGTCCTCCTCAACTCCCCAGAGAGTCCCTCTGTATCAACATCTCTTGGAAAGCTACTGATTTTAACCCCACAGCAACACTTCCCCTTGACTGGGCCAAAGAGTGCACAACTTACTCCTCTGACCATAAATCCTCTCCTGACAGGAGGAACACTGCTCATGAAGAAACCCTGCTTTTAATTTTCTCTAAACTCGATTTACTTCAAATGGAGGCTCATTATGGCTGGCAGATTTAAAATCTCAAACATTTCAGTAGAAGGATGCACTTTGCCTCTACCCTGACTCTGAGGAGGTTCACCATTTCATACATAACAGGACACATGTTTCAGACGTCACAGGAGCAGACAGAGCCCAGTGCCTGAGAGCACATGGATGTCTCCAAAACCATTCACAAGGAGGATAGAAACTGATGGCAGACTGAGCAGGGGAAGCATTCAAGGCCAGGTTGGATGGGCCCTGAGTAACCTGATCTAGTGGGGGGTGTCCCTGCCATGGCAGAGGGAGTTGGAACTAGATCTTTAAGGTCTCTTCCATCTCAAGCCCACCTGGATGGCCCTTCTCTATGAGGCAAGGTGAGGGATCAGCTCTGTTAACAGCACCTAGTAGCCCTGTAGAGTCTTGTTGAAACCAAAACACCTCCCCACACAACCCATGCCAGATCTTGAGGTTTGCATTTATCAACAACACGTGAGGGCAATAAATAGGGCTGAGAAGAAGGTGTGACCACGTGAATGATTTTTTACTCCCACAAGGAAACGAGACATCACTCTGGGTATCACGATTTTCTTCTATGGAAAAGCTTTCAAAAATATCACAGGAGCATTTCGACAAGAATTTTACAAATTAGTGCTTTTCAAGCTGAGTGGGCCACAACCATCTTTTTAATTTTAAAAAATATTTGTCCTTGCCTAATGCAAAGCTGTTCAGAAGCTGAGCGAAATAGGACAAATACAAATTTTAGCCAGCGTGCTCTGGACTAAAAAGCCCCAGATTTATTTTTCAAATGTATGGACCATGAATGTTGTTAGAGAAGAGAAACACTCAACATACACCATCTGGTCCACATCTTTAACTTACACACCAAAGTTGTTAGCAGCTTTATTCCAACCATGGATTTATACTAATGAGGCCACTCCAGCTTCTCGTGCTCTATTTTATTGTTCCAATACACAGCAAAAATCTTCCATTATAATACATTTTTCTGCTTCTTCAGAGCCCTGTTTGGCTTTCTAATGGCCTGCAAAGGTCTAGAAGCTCAGCTGGTTGAAAACAAAGCAGCTTCAGAGCAGGAGACTTTTCAGATAGTAACAACTTCTCTAGCAGACCATCCTGTATTGGCTGATGTTCCTAACTGGAAAGGGCTGGAAAGGATTGTGGTGGTGAGGAAAAAAGGTGGAAGAGGAGCTGTTAAAGCCTGGTTGAAGAGCTTCAGCTACTTTAAAAAAGAAAAGCTCCACTAATATCCCCCAAACTTCCTTTTGCAAAGGGTGAAAATACCAAATACGCCACCTTCGCTGCTCGTGCGACTGCACGGAGCACAAACCCACACGAAAGGGAGGGGGAGCCTTTCAGAGGAAACATTAAGAAGTGAGGATGTTACGTGCCCCATCCTTGCACAGCAGAGATGTTTACAAACAAACCATCCTTTCTGGCCAGTGGAAGTGCTGGGGGTTAGGCTTCATTGCCAGCCCGAGATCCCTTCCCCTCCTGCCATCCCCAGCTCTCTCCACACACAGGACACACCCCACCCCTCCATCCAGAGCTCGGAGATGTTTAGGGGTTTATCACAGGCTCCTGCAATAAACTTGTAGACGTCAGCAATGACCATGACAAGGGTATTCTGACTCAGTTCCCTTGAATCACCCAGTTATTTATCAGTTAACCAGAATAAATAATGACTGTTCTTTGCACTGTCCTCTACAAATACAAATCCACCAGAGAGCTCAAAAAAATCATAATAAAACCAAAGTTTCTAGATACATATGAAAAAGAGCTGGTTATTTGCCCAGGGATTTTCTTGCTGTTTCAGATTTCCAGTTTATCAGATACTGGCATTTAGAGAATAATCTTAAAGAAAGAAGACCTGATACTAATACAAAAAAACATGACCATCTGAAGTTTCTGTTGGTTGGTTTGTTTGTAAAGAAACTGTCCAGAAGTAAAACACAATCAAGAGACCACTTTTTCAGCTGTGGCAAAGTTTTCTTTCCAGGAACAGATAAACACACATACTCTGATTTGCATGGGTTGGAAAAAGCCAAGGACAATTAAGCCTGGAACAATATCCTAGATGTTTAGCTATAAGTTTTCTGCTCCTCTTTCTCCTCTGTGGCATAAATTTTCAACTGCAGTCACTGTCTGAGTGGTTTTATTTTTGGCACCCAACTTGAGGCATCTCTTTTTTTTCTACTTTCCAAGGTGCCTGTTTGCAAAAACATCAGTCACAGTCTGAGGGATGCAAAAGAGCACCTGGAAGCAGCAGCCCTCATCACCTCCATCCCAGCATTCAAGGAATGAGGTACTCAAAACCACAGAGCACTTGACAACGTGATGCTTTAGTTTCCTTGCCTCTGTCTTGCCCAGAATAACCAAAAAATAATGAAGACAGTGGAGAAACCAGTCTCCACTCACAGTCACTCATGCAGACCAAACAGGAGTGCAGGCCTGGCTGCGTGTGACCTCAGACATAACTTCTTCCATTACTGTAATAAGAAAACATATAAACACATGGTCTTTACAAAAAGCACATGACAATCTTCCAATTCTGCCCCCAGGCCCCTTAATTAGCCAGCAAAGGCTCCAGGGAGCCAGAACAGAACACATTTCCATTGACCTTGGTGCTGTTGGGGCCAAAACTTCAACCTCTCTCTCCCTGGGCACCAGAATAAAGTTGACTCTTCTATTCCTCCACTGGGCAAGTTGAACAACCCACCTCCTGCCCAGCTACAAGATACAGATCACGGAAGGGGAGGCCAGAAGTGGTGGAAAAGGGGGTCACAGGAAGCCCACAGGGAGGGCATGATGAGGTACCATACCCAGGGGACACGGGAAACATCAACAGAGAGGAAGCTGCTTGAATTCTACCACTCTGGTAGAGCCCTTGGTGCTCAAAAGTAACGCTGAGAAGGGAAGATAAAACTGAAGAAGTAATATTTTCAGGAGTAACTGGATTTTGTTAAATGGTCTATAATATTCTGGATGGTAAGAGACACTTCTAGCCTGAAAACATCTATGACATACATATCAATTTTGGATGCTGCTTTACAGGCAAAAAACCCCAAACCCATACAACCTATTCCCCACACCTTATGAGAAAGAAGTGCAGCAACAGAAATACCAGTTCAAGGCAGTAAAAATGAAAAGTCTTTCAATTTTTATAAAAAGGAAAATCTAAACACCCTATTTGAACGGCTGTCAGAGCAGCACTTTCTGCCTCTGTCAGCTCCACTACTCACTGCGCCAGGTGAGCCTTAGCTATGGGTAGCACTCCATGAAGAGAAGCTGCTCTTTCCTTGATACTTCTCTTTCTGCATGAACATGGGCATGGAAATTTTGGAGGCAAATGGATACAACCACTCAAATGAAAAGCATGCATTTAATACCAGGAGACTGAACACACTAATTTAATTGTTTTTACTAAAACACGGGCTTGAAGAAAGTATTTTTAATAAAGATCAGACACCAAAAGATCCTTTCAATGTTTTCAAAACCAGTTTTAATCTCACACTTAATGAGATGCATTTCACTTCTCTAGAATCCCAGCCCTCTTCCAGATAGACTAACTTAAAACAAAAGAAAAGAAATTCCACTGGCTTCAAAGCCATTCCAGCTGCATGGCCCAGCTGGAGGGAGACAGAAGGTGTCACTCCCTGTCGACTCCTTTGAGGGCTGGAAAGGACCAGTTCCGTTCTTGACAGTTTGATGTTTGGGCCAGTGTGAAGGGGGGCAGGAGGAGAGACACGAAGCCAAGAGCTGTCAGAGGGCTGGATGGCAGAGTGGGAATCCTCCCCCAGTCACCCTTGAACGTCCCTTCAGTGCTGGGATGTACCTCTGACACTGGACTCCCTCCTACTGCTGGCTCCAACACATTAGGAGCCCATCCCTTCCCTTCAGCAGCACTTCGGTACCAGGTCCCCAAGTAAGTAGGTGGAATTTTAATTAAAGAACAAGAAAAAATGCTAATCTCATTAATAACCGTGAAGGGGAAACCCCACTAAGATGAAAGGCTTGTTTTGTAGGAGCATGAGAAGAATTTCCCCACGAGTGGCACGTGCAATGCATTTTGCTGGTCTTTCTGTAGGTCCTTCTCTATTTTAGGACCTTTTGATCAGCTGGGGGTTTATTGTATGGGAGGGGATAACATCATGCTCTTGTCATTGCTCTTGTGCTAAGTGCCAGCAAAGCCAATGCACTGAACAGTAAGTAACTTAACACATTAAATCAGTAAAATTATCCAAAATGCAGCATCCTCATGCTGGCCTTTGCAGTTTTGCACTTGCAGAGATTTCTAAAAAGCAGTATTTTTTGCAATGCACGTGGCAAAGCACATTGCACAGGCACTTCAACTGAGTGAATCAAAGAGCCCCAGTATCATTTAAAAATACTGCTGTTCAGGTGGCCTAATCATAAGGGTTGCAGTTTGAGTTACCCTGGCTGTTTACATATGGAATCAAAGCAGACAGAGAACCAGCATGAATAACTGATCTCAGGTCTTATGACAAAATGCAAGCCTCTTCTTTTGCTAAGGAAGTGAAGAAAAATCCTCAGCATTCAAACAATCTGGTGACACTCATAATTGGCTGATGGATGATAAAAAGAGAGGCAGGTTATAGAAAGGAAAGGGAATTTCATTGAACAAATGTTCAAGGACTATTCAAGCAATTTATGCTCTGCTTCACAGCTGTGAAAGCTCTTATTCACCTGACTTGGAAGTTTAAATAGTCCTCTGCCCGTAAGTAAGTAAATGAAATGAAGTACAGATGATAAGGTTTGCAAGCTCTGGCCTCGGAGCTCCCTCTGAAATCAAAGAAATTAAAGAGTGTTTATCACCTAAGAAACCTTTAAGTGTCCATTTGTGCCCTTGCTTTGCAGGTTTATCTCCTGTTGACTTAAATCAAGGACAAGATTAGACTCAACAACTAAATTCCCATCAGTTCCTCGAATCACAGGACCATTTTTCTGCTCTATATTTCACAAGCCTTGGACTCTCTGACTGCAGTTTGGATGCAGTTGCAGAAGGAAGGGATTCCAGTGACCATGAAATGAAAATAAAATATTTGTTTGGCAAGTGGAACGACACCCAGTTCATCAGAAAGGGTTCTGTGCTGACAAATGTCATCCAAGACACCCTGCAAATAAAGTGGGTTTATTTGTATTAAGCAAACATTACTGAATCCAGGCTTTCTATCTGATGAGTTACTGCCACATAAGATTTCCATGAAAAATTTAGTTTTAAGGGTATTTTAAATGCTCTGAGTAGATGAACAGAAGTAAACATTTGTCAATGGTCTTATAACTTTAGCAGCTATGAGACAAATGCAAAGGACAGGTACTCTATTGAAGCACATATTTTATCTAACATACCTGGTCAATATTGTGCTGGATGTCTTTCTTTTGCAGTTCAATATAATATACTGCACTAAACTGGTTTTAATCTGGGAGTAGAACTTCTTGCATGGAGCTCAGCAGTATTTAAATTAGAAATCATAAATTTTAAGAATTTAATTAAATTCTCTAAACAATGAGCTGAGGATTCATGCTGGGGTGATGGCTGTTGTTAATATGAATTGACCACAGCGAATACATGAATTTTACATCATTTTGTCACTGCAATCTGGTTCAGCAAAATTAATCCAAACCTTCCCCAAAGTCTAAAGCCTGCCATTTCCAGGGAGACATCTGAAACTTCACAATATTTTTGTGTACTAGGCAGGATGAGTTATGTCCTAAGTGGGTGTGCAGTTTGATACTGTACCAATATATTTTTTCCATCAATGGCAACTGCCATCTGCACAAGAAACAGAAGTTCCAAAGCATAAATGTTATCACCAGACATATTCCCCTGGGTCTCAGCTCAAGACTCATGTTTTCCTCTCGCAGTGTGGAAAGCTGTTCAGTGTGTGGTGTCTCTGGGAGGGTTGTGGACAGCATGTTCTCTCATTAACTTCGGGAACACACTTAATAAAGGACAGGGTTTGCATCTGGTTGCTAAAATGTGCCTCTCATCTCATTCTCCTCGGGTACACATAGAAGGCATCTCTCAGAGAGTCCTAAGGCTTCACTTGGAGCATGCAAGAGGATTCACTATAGCAACTGGATGCACTTAAGGAAAGCCAAGACCAGCTCCAAGAGTAACACACTGGCAATTGTGACTGTAGTGGTTCTAATACTACTGCTTCAGATGGTTTTGATGCTACAGAGGAGAAAGAAGAGATTCAAGGACCCTGTTTCTCACATCCTGCAAATCCAAGCAAGGCTTTTTCTGCATGCCTTCACATCCATCCCAGCCTCCAAAACACTTAGAGCAAGAGTTTAATTAACAGAGAGCTTACATGTATCGTTTTAAGCCCATTAAAACTGCCCTGAAACAGATGAAGTCCCCATTCAGCAATTCACTCAGGTTTTGGGCACAGAAACAAAGCGGGGGCCAGGCCACCTTGGGATTGGAACTGCCTCTCTCCTCCCCACCCACAGCCCAGGAGGCTCCCACAGGATGCAACACAAACTCTTCTCTAGCCACAAATACACTCTACACTCACTTGCAACACACATGGGCAAGGGCAAAACTCTTTTTCACTCCTTACCTGTCTCCCGTAAAGCCCCTTCAAAACATTTTAAGGAAATACTAATTACAGCTTTATTTGGATGTTTCATTTTAAAAATCAAAAACAAAACCAACAACAAAAAAACACAAGAAATAAATGCTAACTGTCTAGCAGAGGTGTGCAGACTTGCCTGGTTTACACAAGAACACTAAGTATATACACTAAGGAGTGTAAGATGTAATCGCAAAGGTTTTACAGCCCAAAATGTCCATCCTTCACCCAGTTTTGAAGCAACAAACTTATTGTACAACATGAGTGTAAATATGGCCTTCAAAGAGCACATAACTGTTTTTTGCCTGCCCATTTGCCCAGAGTGGATAGCTTACTGTCCTTCCCTTCCTCTTCAAGCATAAAAAGTTCCTGACAAAAAGTAAGTCCTATGATTTGTCTCATTCACAATTCTTCGAGTGGCTCACCTATAGGTTGTCTGGACCACCTATGTTATACTTGAATGCCAACCACAGTCACAGGTTATCCCAAAGGGATGCTAAGGAAGTCTTGATTCCCATCCCCCCCAACCACTGTCCTTTATAATCTCCAGAAGACCTGCTTCAGAATTCCCAGTATGCTACTGGTAATGCTTTCTTACCCTCCCATTAGCACAGTAAGGACCTACTGCAACTCTGCCTGCAGAAGGGGATAAAGAAACCAAACAGGCAAACTTCTGAAGAAGCTTTTCTATAAATAAATAGCATCCTGTAACATAAATAATAACCCATTGATATATTTTAAAAAGTAGATTGAGGAGTTTTTAGTCTTGCCTTGCACTGATTACAACATCCTCCCTCAAGCCTCCAGTTGGCTGCCGGACCAGAGCAGCAACTGAGGGCTCCTGGCACAGCCCTGGGAACAAGGGAGCAGTGCAAACCCCACGGGCACAGCTGGACCAAGGGCTGAGGTCAGCTGGGAGAGGTGGCCTGGGGGTCAGGAACGTGAGCTGTGGGTCCCACTGGGAATTCAGTGGGCAGAGGGCAAGTGGGAAAGGCACATCAAGTGCCATGCCTGCTCGCAGCGATGGACTGTGGATGCCCAAGTTCACAAAGGGCCTCGAGGTCACTCAGGAGCTCAGAACATGCAGCAGGGACACAGTCTGCTGCAAACACATGTGCTTGCTTTTATGGAGGACACACACACATTTTTTTTCTGCTCCAAACCCAGCCAGGGCAAAGAGGGAACAACCCATGAAGTCCTGCCAGTGCACACACCCCAGGCCAGCCAGCATCACTGGGGGATGAGGCTAAACCCAGCACAAAGCCTTGCACACACCAGTAGGTGCCAGTAAGCACAGCTGGCCAGCTGCACAGCCTGCAGCAACCTTGCAGCAGCACCCCCTTTGCTGGGATCATGTCCGTGCCCACCCCAAGACCTCCACCAGCCTGCAGGTTTGGATGGAACGGTCCCACTTTGGTGTCAGGACATGGTAACCCAGGAGAAAAACACCCTTGGTGAAACTTTGCAGTTGGTTACCTCGACCTTAACAATATTCAACAGAAACTGCTGAGGAACAAACATAGAAAAGATAATTCTGTGCATACTGGGTTTTTTTAGTACACAACTAATTCCTTGGCTTGAGTAATACCACAGGGTGATCACTACTTATATTAGAAACACTGCAAAACAAATGCTACAGTCCCATGCCTTTTTTTTCTTTTGTAAAAAAACAGCTCAGAAATGCAATTTAAACTTCCAAACATCTCAGTTGCTCTACAGAAAGAACTAGAAGACTTTAAATATTTGACTAGCTAAATACTCCTTTCATAGGATAAACCAAACAGAGCAATAAACTACATCATTTCAGAAGAGGAGTTGAAACTAACTTTTGTAAAGGCTGATTTAGCATAAAGGAGCAGACTGATCTTTTCTTTCACGTATTTCACATAAGGGAATGTTTCTTTCAAGTGCCAAATGATGGGATAATAACAGGGGTAACTCATGCTATAATGCACTTACATGACTTTATTGTAAATGTCACATGCTCATAGGTGCCCCACTTTACTATAATTTGCTCCACAGTGCCGCATTACCTTAACAAAATAACACCCTCGGATTTTATTTTTAAAGTTAAAAAGACCAGGCAATTCACTCAGAAACTGCACTGACATTTTCTGCATTTGATGTGACTAACCATACCTGTGTTTTAGCAGCTCACTGCTGCCTGACAACAAGGGAAGTGCCCTGGGAAGGGAATAACCTCGTCCAAGAGCTGCCCACTCGGGTCCACCTACAAAGGCTCAAATTCTCCATGTGCTGAAATTCCAAAAGGACAGTGAGAAAACTATCAAAGTCAGATTAACGACACCAGATTTTAATTCCCACTCCTGAAAAAGAAGCCTATGGAATCACAGGCTATTCTGAGTTGGAAGGGACCCACAAGGATCAGTGAGCCCACCTCTATCAAACCCTTGACCTTGGTGGTCTTCTCAGTTCTGCCTATGACACTGCAACCAATATCCTTGGGAAAAGGAAGGGCTGGGGGCTAACCAGCTTGAAAGTACTTCTGGCCTTTGCTGTCTTAGATCCACACACCCTGCCAGTTCAATATGCAGAGTCAGGAGAGAAGTTGGCACAATAATTGAGTGTTTGCTTTTTCCCTCAGCACAGTGTGGCTGCATGTATCACTGCATGGCACAGTTCACACCAGCTCTTTTCCCAATGGACTGCTCCTTCTGAGCATCAGAAACATTTGAATGACAACTTCTAAGTAAACACACCAACCAAAACACCCTTTGGGGTTTATCATCCACTGCCTAATCTAAATTTATCACAGTATTTCCAGCATGCTTCAAAGCACAGGAAAGGAAGGAAAAGATAAGGGGGTTTGCAATGATTAGTAAAGAAATGCTCTTATCTGATTCTCCTGTTCATGAAATATACAAAAGTACAATAAACATTTAATATCTATTACTTGTGGGCAGCCCTAACAGTGAAGACTTCTTTTTCAGTCAGTGTTGTACCAAATGATCAGTGCTGCTGGATTAAAGCAGGCATGTAATGCTTCAGGGGTCCTCATGCAGGTGAGTCCCCAAAGCACTGAGAAGAAGATAAATGGGTTTTGGGGGTTTTTTTCTCCCATTTTTATTGTTGACTGTAGGGGGAAAAAAAGTTTCCAGATGAAAATATGCGTGAGTGTAATGGAAATGACATCCAGGCAACAGCTTCCCTCCCCCATTTGGCTGTCAAATTGAGCTCAGTCTAGAGCAACCCAGCAAACTGTGCGAGGGGGAGGGCTCAAGTGGGCAGGGGAAGCAGTGAAAGCCTAAATAAACTTTGACTATTAGATAACTGGGCTATTATTGCTCTGTAACACTTCCTGAATGGCCTAGAAAAAACACAGAGACAGTTCTTGTTCCTGCCTGAAGGAAACGAAACACAAGGATGAGTGCTCAGTATGTCAGCTGAAAACTCTGGTTGTTTCCTTCCTTCTTTCTCTCTCTTTTCATTATTTTTTATTTGGTATCATTTCCTTTTTCTCTTTTCCTCTTAAAAAACCGCGCTGTACACTTAGCCAAAGCCAGGAAGACCCTAATTCCATGCAATAAAAAACAACAAAAAAAAAAACCCTTTTAAGTTTCTATTGTAGAGTGTAAGCCCCACGTGTTTCCCACAGGCACTGGGCTCAGGCTGCCAGGACTGGGGCTACAGGGCATCCCACTGCCCTGCCAGCACCACCCTGGCAGCAAACAGCTGCAGCTCCCTCACAGCATCTCCACACAGAGACTTCATTCTTCCAGAATGTCAGAAAGTTGGTTTTTTCCTCACTTAAGTCACCTCAGTCAAGGATGTTCCCTGTTGTTAACTTTCGTGCTTGTATGTATGATATTGCTGGTGTGCTGAAGCTGATGGACTCATTAGGAAAGCATCTACACAAATCATGTATATTTACAATTCCTCAGGCTCAAACCAGATGCTCCAGACTGTCACAAAACCAGTACTTGTGCTGTTTATATCCACTGCTCTCTCTGAAGGTGAAAGCAGTGAGGAGTAGTTTGCTCAACACCACGTTTGGAAGATGGTGTCTCAGACTCACAGATTCAGCTGATCTTCCTCTTCCAAGTTATAAACTTCTCCTTTCCTCTCCACCTCCTCCTGGTCCATCAAGCACTCCCTGCCTGCTCTAAGATCCTGCTCTGGCTGCTCAGCTTCCTCCATCTACACATATGCTGCTATAAAAGGTGGCAGCCAAGACCCATCTCCCTGCACTGCCCCTCAGACACTGATGTGCACCTCCCCAACCACGCTCCCCAAATGGGAACTTCCCATCCACTATGCTCTGCTAAAGCCCTCAGATGACACCTGTATTTTCCTGTTCTCTCCACATTCCTCGTTGTGTTTGAGCTCTTGTCTAAACCACTCACCTAAAGCAGGAGTTTTCACTTCTTCCTCAGCTCCCCACTGCTCTGCACTTTCTTTGTAGGCAGTTTCCCCTTCCTTCCCCACCAACCCACTTTAAAGCCTTTCTTGTAACACTCAGCATAAAATCCCATCAAAGGCAACCATCTCAGGTGAATCTGCACTCCTCTGCTCTGGCAGCGCCAGACTGGCCACCAGGATGACTGGCATCAACCACTGGGCAGGAATGTCAAACAGAAAAGCACTGGTCTGCAACTGGACATAAGGGATCAGCCTGTGTGGATGGACAGAGACCTCCAACGTCTGTGTGCCCAGAACTGAATAGAAATTATGTCATTGACATAGATAAACACAACACAATTTAAAAAAAATAAATTAAAAAAAAGCAAGCCCACACAAAATGAAAAGGCCAAGTCCTTAAATGCCTCAGTTTTGGTCCAGTGACCTTAATATGTTGCTTCTTACCTGAGCAGAGAATATACTTAAAAAACAGAATGTAGAGGAGGGGAAAGAATCTCTGGACCCAGGAGACCACAATGAAGGCACTAAGAAGGACAGAGAGAGGAGAGGTAGGGAGGAGAAGAACAGGTTTCTGAAGTGTAAGCAAGTGAGCTTATGGCAAACAGGAGGGAAAAAATGCTTCAATGGATTTCTGGTGCGGATAATTCCAATATCATTTTTCCTAACTCCTTTTTGATATTCTCCCAAACCGTTCCTCCTAATCCTTGCCTTTGGATGGGAAAATGGGAACACCAAGAGACAGGGAATAAAAAAATGAACAAATAAAGCCTCCCTCTCAAAAAAAA
>VXAU01001195.1:1140550-1284186 GCA_013399695.1 Formicarius rufipectus | reverse complement strand
AAAAAAAAAAAAAAAAGTAAAATCAAGTGAAAGCAAATCCTGTATTTGTACTTTATTAAGCCTCCAACATAAAACATTCACCAGCCATGAGCTCATCCAAAACCTTGAGGAGTAGAAAAGTCATTCTACAGGACTGGAAAAAGTGATGTTTCAAGTGACTTACAGAAAAGCCTAAGCTTGCTGCCTCGGGTTTCAGCATCCCAGGAACACTGAAGGGCCAATTCAGGAGTCCTTGTCATCTTAAGTAACTCTGGTTAGTGGCTGTTTAGTTTTTTTGTTCCCAGAAAGGCTGTCATTAAACAAACAACAGAGATCCCGTAGGAAAAGTCAGGCGTCTTTCAAGCCTGAACAAAGGGAAAGCCATTCCAAAAGCTCCCAAAATGAGCAACTGACCCAGAGACAAGGACGGGATGTGACTCAAAGTCTGACACAACCCCCCGAGCCTTAATCACTGACCTTCATGGGGTGTTCCATGGGGGAAATAAACCTGTCCAGAGAAAACAGGCAACAGAGGCGAGGGAGGGAAGGAAAGAAGCTCTAGCTCGATGGTGAAAAGCCCTGTGACTGCATCCCAGAGGTTTGAATCAAGCCTCAGTGTGGACTGGGGTTGGGAAAGCCCTCAGAGATATCCAGGATGAAGCAGTTGGCTTATGCTTTGTCACAGTCCTGTGGTGGGGTAAAACAGAGGAGCCAGAAGAACTTTTGAGAGCTGCAGGACACCAACTAGCACCCAGTTCTTGGCCAGCAGGTGTTGTGATGTTAAACTCTTACAATTGTTACTTGGCACCTCTAGTTCTGTCTCAGTGGTACAGACAGTGCCAGGCCCTGCAAAGGCATTCCTGGGGCTCCCATCCCTGTGAAGGTGAATCACCTCAAGCCAAAACAGCAAGCTGGTTTTGGTCTTTGCCCTGTGATGGGTTTGCTTCCAAAGAGCTGGCAGGTAAAGCCTTCTAAGAAACAAGATGGTTTTACCAAGTCCTGTGGACAGCCGATGCTGGCAAAGCCTCCCCTATGGACTCCAGCAGCACACTGAAAAGCAATAACCTGCGCTGCTCCTGGAGCCTTCAGGGGTACTCAGAGCTCAGCAGGACTGCTCTGAGAAAGGGGCTGCCCTAAAAATGAGGGCTCCACACTAGTGAAGGCACTAAAAATTGCAGGCGTTGACTTCGCTCAGAAGTTGCAATTAAACGTCAAATCTGTGTCAGTGCCAACTTTGACTTTTGCCTGTGCCATTACCAAGCTGATGCACTCTGTGAAGAATGAGGGGCTGGAAATCACCCATGAAATCACTTGTCATGGCCAAGTGCAGTGCAAGGGTTGGTGTCTGTTATCACAAGGTAAATGATTATCATAAAGGGCTACCATGATGGTGCCAGTCCATTTATTCAAGTCTGGAAGGAATGTTCCCCCACGACTGCAGGAGGTGTTTAAAAACTGAGAGCATCACCACAAAAAGAAGGCAAAAGCAAATTTGGAACAAGTAACCTCAGAAAGAGATATTCTTTGCAGCAAAACTCATGCCTTCTTGATGCAAACATTTCAATGTAAGACATATAAAAGAAGACAGAGACTTCCCATGTTCTAGTCTCATTACACCTCCACAAGAAAGGGATGCTCACCCCAGTTTTATGGGAGCAGCTCACCAGAAAGGCAGGAAGGTTTTGTGCAGCTTTGCATTCATATTACTTGGACTGAAATTTCTCTTAAGTGCACAAAGAGGAGTATACACTTGAGCATACACTGCTAAAGTTAAGTAACTTTAAAAGGGGGGGAAAGTACAAAAACAGGTTTTAACTGGCTAACCATAAAATTTTTCTGGTTGAATGAATTTACCTCTACTCTCATTTAAATGAGAAGAATGTACCCCATCGAGTCCTATGAGCCTGCGTAACTAAGGAACTTGACCCAAAAATTAATGAATGAAAGAAAAAAACCTGAAGTTTTACTCTAGTTTCTTGTTCAAAGTTATCCAATCAGCACAGTTCCTTTTCTTGTCCTCAGCCCCCTGAAGCAGTCACAAGGTATCCAGTTTCAAAGGGATCATTTGTTGCTTCACCCGGATAATTCTACGAAATGAGGCCGAGTCCCAGTCGCAGTTTTCCACCAGGTGATACTATTACCAGAATGATGAAAAGGGAAATAGAAGAAACAGGACAGAAATGTAAAAAGTGAAATGAGTTTCTGAATGTGAACCCACAAGGGAAAGGGCTGCACAAGGTCACCATAGTCCTTTCTTTCCATTCCCTGTGTTGGTGCTCCCTGTGAGCACAGAGTAATGTCTGTAAATTGCTGGGAGCACAAGCCTAAAATGTTTCTGCCTCTTAGCATCAAACTCAAGACAGCTGCTAAGAAAACCCTAAACAATTGTGACTTGCACATCTACTTATAGGAAACAACATTTTAAAAAAAAATCCAAACAAGACCCCAATAAAACAACAAAAAAAGCAGACACAGTCAATTATTGATAAATAAAGTACACTAATACAGCTGAAAATTCCAGTGAGACATACAAGTGCCCCAAATCCCTTGGGATACCATCTAAAGTTGAATAAAAGACATTTCCCAGGTTAGTGAGGCCAAATGCTAAGGACGTCTGATGAAAGAATGCAAAGTAAGAGTGATTTGCAGGACTGCCTTTCTTGTGATGTGTATGTCCAACACCCCTCACCACTTCCATCCCTGCCAGCAGCATGAGAAACCTCATTCCCTTTCTCCTCCTCCAGGACAACAAGCAATTTCTGAGGCACAAGTGGGCTCCCAACACTCCCAAACATTTTGGGGAGCTTCCATGGTACAAAACTCCTCTCTCTGCCCTTTCCAAAGGAGAAGACTTCTTTCAGAAACCACCCAACAGTTTGTCAGCTCTAACAACATAAGACCAATGGCCTTGGTAAAGAAGTGGTGTATGCATCTACCAACTGCTTGTTCATTCTGGTGGCAAAGTGGCCCTTTGAATGCCTGCTGTCTTGAAGGCCTGATCTGCTCTCCATAAGACATCAGTTCTTCAGTTCTTACTCCCTTCTGGTGTTTTATCACCAGAATAGAATTATCACTAGCCCATGGGGACTCTGGTCTTGCTGGGTTAAAATTATGGGGTTTATTTATTTCCTCACTGTAAATGTTCTCCCACTGAAGCCACTTGGTGTCAGGCAGAATGTTCAAGAGGACACCTGAAGTCTAAAACACTGAGAAGCCATAGCCCCATCCAGCATTTCTAATGCTGCCACAGAAGTGTGTGGCACAATACAAAAAGAAGGATTCTCCTTTTTATTTAGACAGCCAGAGCATGGTTACCTCCAGCCCTTCCAGGACCCTGTCCTCTTTCCTTCTCTCTCCAAGCCTGTTCCTATCCCTAGCCCAGCTCAAAGCGCTGCTTTCTTTTTCATGCCCAACACTTTAAACTCCTCAAATACCACTTTCATCCTGTGCCAGTGGGACCTCTTACTGTGCTCCCAGCTAATAAGAAACACCTCTTTCTAAGCAACCTCAGGAAAAAAAGTCACTCAAATGCTGCAGTTAATGATGTAGGTGAGGAAACCACCTCTGTGCTCCAGCCTGGGCCCCATCACACACCTCCTGCACGGTGCTGGGTAAATTGCTCTCCCTCTGTCTCTGCAGAGCCAGGCATAGAAGAGTTGAACCAAAATTGGATTCACTAATATTTTCAAAGCACTCACTGATCAGAGCTGCAAGAGTGTCATTACTGCTTTATTACGGAGATGACCAGCTTTGCTGCAGAGACACAGCTCTTCACCTCCACGGCTGAGACTTTGTGAAATAACCAGCTGACCTAAAAACCTCCTGAACCTCCAGTGAGACCTGCTGTGGCACGGGGGACAGAAATCTCATTTCACCTGGTTCAACAGGCTCAGCTACAGAAGAGAACAAATTGCCCGAGCGCCGTGGCAGGGCAGGACTGCAGCAGGGCACAGACAGAGCCATGAGAGACACTGATGAGATCACACAGCACAAAACAAGAAACTACAGGCTGGCAAATGAAAAGGAGCTTGTGCAGGCAAGCCTGCCTCGTTCCCCCTGGTTTTTGTAGAAGGGAAGGTGCCATTATGAAGTGGCTGGGGCGAGTTAAACACCTTTCAAGTGTGTTCTAGCAATTAGTGGTATAATGAAAAAAAAAAACAACCAAAAAAACACTTGGCATTTGTTGAAAAAGAAAAGTTGTCTTATTTAACTACAACTCCAGTTTAAAAGTATTAATAGCTGCCTATGCCACTCGTTCCTACATGCTTACATGCTTTTCAAATTGCATTTGGTAAAGCTCAGTCCATCTGTTTTCCCACACTCCATCAACACGTGCAACAAAGTGAGTGAGCAGAGCCTACCTACAGTAGGGTTGTGTTTGGTTCAGGACTTTCTGCTTGCATACCAGAAATTCAATGCTAATTCAACATGCTTTGGGTACATTCAAGCTACAAAAGGAGAGGGCTCAGGAAGGGGAGGGGAGAAAGGTTTTCACTCGTCACCATAAATGCACTTCCAGATGAAAAAGTGCCCGGGGAAAGATCTGTGCCTCATGGAAGCCTGGTTGCAATACCAGTGCCTCCCGACTCCAGGACAAACCTGTTGCAACACGACAATATTATGCACCACAAACTGGACAAGCAGCTGCTCATTTGCTGCACTAACTTCAAAACCCCGTAAATTTTCTTTTCAAGTTAGCCCAACAGGACAAAGAGAAGTCTGCTTGAGATTCATCGCAAGTCCCAGAGGCTGATGGCCAATTTGTATGCAAATAGGTACGGTGGTTCCCCTAAATAGCTCTGCTCAGATGCTCTGTAGGTAAGTGACCTGGGAAGGATTCGAAAAGGGACCACTCCCAAATATCAGCCTATGTCAAGCCCAGAAAGAGGCAAATGCTTGGACAGGTGACCCCAGAAGGGACGGTGAGGTAAGGGCTCTTCATAAAGAGAGCCAAGGAACCGCTGGGGAGAAGGAGCAGAAGCAGAAAATGAGGATGTGCTAAGGCTGTCTGTGGCTTTGCAGGTGACTTCTTCACCACCCACACGCCCTGGTCCTCTGCTGCTGTCGCCCCATCCCTGCCTGTCCCTGCCAGGCCATCTGTCTGTCTGCCACCCCCTCCACTGCACCAGCACAACTGTTTCAGCAGCCACCTTCTGTGAACCAGATTAACAGGTCTGACTCCAAAAGGGAAGGAAGAAAAAAAAAAACAAACAAACACACAAATAAAATAAAATTAATAAATAAATTAAAAAACCAAAACACAAAAACAAACAAACAAACAAACAAACAAACCAAACCAAAACCAAAACCAAAAAACCCCACCAAACCAACCAAACAATCCAAACCATTTCAATCACCAAGCTATTTTTGAATTCTCCAGTGCTGCACAACGTGGCAGGTACGAGTGCGGGGGTGGCATTTTTCAGGACAAGGCAAGGGCAGGTGAAGAATGAGGATGCTCTTGGTGGGTAACACCAGGAAAGGTTTTGTCAAAGGAAATGCACAGCCTCACTTTCTCCTCCATTAGAGTTCCCAGTGGCTGCTTTGCCTGTCATTTCTTTTAAGGTGGCCTGATTTTGGAGTCATATTAGCCTGTGGTTTAGCACAGACATTCTTAATTACTTCTGGTGTCTTCTACATTTCAGCCTATAAAAATATTTAAACAAATGTACCTACTCTTAGAAGAAAGCCAATCAGACACAAAATTTTCAGGACTTCTTTTGGCAGGGATAAATATCAGGGTGCACAACCTACACCAAATGCTAGTTAGGCACTGCAAGGCCATCACTTCTTAAATTGTCTGAAAGTACCTGGGAAGAGACCCTGTGTTGGGCGAATCCCAGTCAGAGTAAAGACTGGCACTTCCATCCCTGGAAGCAGCTGTGGGTGGAGGAATGAAGCAGCTATCACTTAAATCCTTTGTGTAAGAAGCTTTGAAGGCTCTTTTGAAGCAGAAACCATTTTCAAAACCCAGGAAGGAAAAAAATCTGAGTTAACTCACCGTTCAGTTTTTGCTAATATAATTTGTCATCTTTGCTCCAGATCATGGCAGATGAACTGCTGAGCATTTAGAGATCAGAATGGAAATTTAAAATACCCCCTCTATTACAGGTGGGTTTCTGGTGACGCAGGTGGGATGCTACATACATTTACTATTAAACACACTGGCAGCAGCCACCTCCCTGTGCTCTGGATGCCATTTGAATATCAACCAGGAACTCTGAAACGGAGCTCACAACAAGAAATTCCTCTCATCAACATAAAGGTCAAATCCTGTCCTCATGTGAAGCTTGGATTATAAGTATTTTTCCCATAAAAAATCTTTTGTGCTGTAACATATTGAATTCTAAGGCAGTGATGGTTTATATTTCAGGACTTAAGGTAGTTGTTTTGTAATACAGATCCTTACTTGACCCATATCTCCCCAACTACATATCCAATGTGGCTACAAAGCCTTCCAGTAGCTTATGCCAATGTAAAACCTGGAGGAAGAAAAAGCAGTTCCCCTTCAGCTTTAAGTCTTCATGGAAGAATTTATAAACATTCTCTGGCTAAAGATTTTGGTATTTGGTTCAAGGAATGATATTCCAGTCCTACTCAGCTGTAAAATGTGGTAAGCCTAAAAGCTGAGCCCAGCCTTAAGCCGCTTAGCCTGCCTGCTCTGTTTGAAGTAAAACTGGTTTCCAAACCGTATTGACTGAAGTATGGAGCCACACTGATTGACTGATGAGTTATGTTCTCCACAGCCTTCCTTGTCTGGGACTCTTCCTGTGCCATCAGCTCCATAAACTTTGACTCCCCAGAAGACAAACCTCCACACCTTGTGGGATTTCCCCACCGTGCAGCGTGGCTGGCCAGCAAATCTCTGCGTCCGCTGTATTTACGCTCAGTGGCACGGAAACTCCCACTCAATGAAAGCAGTTTATTTGGTGTCACTGGGATTTTTCTTTTTTCCCTCCACCCATTGTGAGTTTATGTACAGACAAAAGGGGAGGAGGGAGCTGTGCAAACAGAGGAGATGGAGATGAGTTCTTCCTTCAGCTGCTTTGCAGTCAACTCGCAGGGATGGGGTGATGTGAAAATACACTGCACTATGACTCAAAGTGACACAGAGGTTTCCTGCAAACAGCCTGGAAGTGAATAATGCCAGGGAGACCATAAATGCAAATGGCAACACAAAACTTTGAGGGAGCAGAATTACTTTGTGCTGCAAAATAAGCCAGTTCACAAGAAAATCCAGAGACCGATCCAACGACCAGAGCTGGAGTAACTAAAGCACCTCACTTCTGTGTGCTCGTTCACTTTTGCTTATGGATAGTGCAGAATTTAATAGCAACTTGGACCCTCCAGCCTGCTTTTGACATCTATGTAGCAGGCACTGGATGCCTGCAGAGCCTCACAGCACCTCCAGCTCCAAACAACCCCTAACCTTGGTTCTGTTAAGGTGATAGCAGAGAACAGCTGGACTTCCATTCACTGCTTCCATAATGTCAGCCAGGTTGTAATTTGCTGGGAACAGGACGAGACTATCAAAGCAGCACTGGGGGATTTTTGTTCACTGCTATTTTCCTTTCTAAGCCCAGTGTTTGCTTGAAAATGTATCACTTTATCTAGCAGAGAATCTCATTCACAAGCAATTTATCAAGTGACTTCAAACTTCTGGGCCTGTATTGATTCCAGAACTGCGACTGCAGTTGTCAGCAACACGGGCTGCTGCAATCTGTTAAACGCATTCCTCGAAGGTGCTTAGCATCCTCCCTTCTCCTTTCCTGTGGGAAAGACAGCGACCATGGGCTCTCACTCACCATGCTCTGAAAGGCTTCTCTGGGATAGTTTATTATACTAAACCCCTCTGGTCCTTGCCCTTCCTCCCCGTGAGCCAGCTGGGCTGGCTGGTGCCTGCTGACTGATGAGCACCATGCGATGGGGATCAAGGCAGCCACAGGGGCTGGAAACCCAGTGCTTGCCACCTCTGCCACCCTAGGACAGGGACAGCAAAGCCCCAGGGGCAGCCAGGGCACCACAGGCACATGGTAACCTCAGCTCAGTTTGGACAGAAGTATAACTCATATCCTCAGTGTATTTAAACTCATGGCAGGAAGGTAGTTTGGGTTTGTTTGTGTTTTTCTAGTCTTTTTTTCCTTTTTAATGTATTTAAACAGAATAGAACAGCAAAATGCTTGATCCCCCACACAAGGCCAAAGAGCCAGAAGCCTGGTAGCTCAGTTGTTCTTCCTTGCTGCTGCCTTGCTTAGTTTTGGCTGTGGCAACCCCCCTTGGCTAGCTCTGCTTCAGAAAAGACCATGAGTTACACACAGCACAGAACAGACCCATTCTTAGGGTCCCTCCTCTTCCAGGAGTCTTTCCATTGCACCCTTTTTTTTTCCCAGACACAACAGCAAGGTGAAATGAGGTATAAGAAATCACTTGGGCTCCTGGGCCAGCCCTTCAGCTCACAGAGCCTGGCAGAGGGCCACTGAGAAGCAACGGTGCTGTGCTGATTTGCACCAGCTGAGGCCCTGCCAAGAACCCTTTTAAGGATTTGGAAAGAGTCCCTGTGAACTAACAGGCTGAGAGATTTTAATCCAAGAGAAGGGGAAGGGCGATTCGGCCTGACCTTCGCCTCCCCCTGAAGGAGGGGGAAGGAACAGTGGAGCAGAAGTGACCTGAAATAAAAGCAGGTGTCGGCACACACAAGGTACAGCCTGGAAGACAGAAAGCTGCTGCAGCCTAAACCAACATTCCCTCGTTCCAGAGACATGAATAATATCAAATAGTAGATGCAAGAAAAACAGGCAGCATTGTCATCCACTCTGGGTTTCCTTCCCCCTTGCACTTCTCGGCTACGACCAAGATCAAAGACAAGGCCATTCCGGTCTTTAGCAGAGGCATTTGTTTTAAACAAAAATGCAACAGACTTGCCAAAAATAACACTAAAAGCATTTGCACCAGAACAATCCCACCAAGGGCGCAATGTGGACAAGTGGCACCAGGGCTAAACTCATGACAGTCAAAGCCTAAGAGGGATTACTCAGCTTTGTTGTAAGAAACTCCTCTCTAAGCACTTTCTCTTTCAACGCTGCTGAAATTGTTGCTAGCAACGAAGCAAAGCAAAGACAGAAGGAAATTTGGATCTCACATGCTTCCAGCAAGAGCAGGCATTAGCTGGCAGGCTGCATGGCCAAGCAGACCTACAGGGCTTATGCCGAGCTCTGCCAGAAGCACAAGATATGTAGTCAGCTCTTCTGAAAACTCTGCAGTTTGCCTTTAATTAATTTTACTGTCATATCATTGGGCCATATTAATGCTCTTTACAGGACCTGCTATGGATATCACAGTCATGAAATTATCAAGGGCAAGTGGCACGTTTGAAGAGCAGCCACTTGAACTGCAGCTTTTTTTAACAAACTAACTCAATGAGAAATGAGCTTTCTCTATAGGCATCATCCACGTAACATCAAAGGCTGCTGGCTGTGCTTCTGAAAAGGTCTGTCAATGCATAAACGGTCCTGTATCTCCTCAGAAAGCAGAAGACATTGGATAAACACCAAGTGCTGCTGAAAAGTACTCAAAATTGAGAGATCAGGACATATTACACTGTTTCATGAAGACACAGGGTGTACAGACAAGACTGATGTACATATGACTGATAATACATAAATTACATTGTATTAGTCATCATGTTCTTCTAGATATTAAAATCCTTTCTCTAATGAACTGCAACCATAAGCTACTCCAATTCTCTAAGTAGGTCACAGGATACTGGGGCATTAAAATCCTTCCATTCATGGGCAGCAGCTACACCAAAGAAAGTGGAAAAAGAAAGAGAAAAACAGACCTGATTTCTTCTGATTGACCTTGTTTGGTTGGTATTTTCAGCTTGATACTCTTTGCACGTGGAGAGGAAGAGGCAGCACAGGCTGTATATCTATGTCTGTATATAGGAGGGGCATGGGGGAGCAAGAAGCAGAGAGAAAGCTGACATGCTGAGCTCCCAGGGGAGCAAAACCACTTGGATACCACTAGAAAACCTTCCTCTATTTCCAGTCCATACCCTACACCCTACCCTGTCAGATTCTGCAAGGGATCCAAGGGCTCTCAGTTCTTTTGGGGGTAGTTAATGGCATTTAATATACCATGAGTTACCCGTGACATGGCACAATTTCTCACTTTGGTTGTAGTTCTGCAACCATTTTCCCCAGCAGGTAACGAAAAAGCTTCTATCCTCTCTTGGAAGTCCCCAAAAGAAAAACAATCTCATTCTTACTATTCTCATTTCAAACCCAAATTAATTACTCTGACCAAAGGACCAGAGGCCTGATTTCCAGCACAGCCCTACATACAAACAGTTCTAAAGGCATGGGAAACCAGAGGTGGAAAACCATAGTGTGTGACTGTGAATGAGGGGGCAGAGCAAGTATTCCCTAAGCCAGATTTGTGGATAACAGTCTTGGAAGCAGTTTCCTAAACACATGTATACAATAAATTATGTCAGTATTTCATTCCTTGCCTGTAACTTCTACTCTACTGCCTATATCATCTTCTCATATATTGTACCTGCAAACATTTTCAATAAAGTAATGCAGGTTATTTAACTAAGGCTCTGTTCCACATAAAACACCCTCCCCTGGGTGCTTCTGATTCATTTTGGTTAAAGATTAATAAAGCAATATACATTCATAGGCCTTTCTGCATTTCTCATTGGAGAGTCCCCTCTCCTCCTGCCACTTTAGGCTACAGAAATGCCTCAATTTAAAAAAAAAAAAAAAAAACAACAACAAAAAAACATCAGCTGAGATTCATTTAAAGAACTCTTCCTCCTCTTTAACTTTTGCAATTCATTAGACTTCCATAATTAAACCAATGGGAAATCTTCCGGTTCCCCAGTGGGTTTTTGTTAATCAGGAAAAACAAAGGAAAAAAAGAGAGGGGGAAAAAAAAAAAAAGTAAGTTTTCTTGCATGTGCCTTTCAGCTCGCCCTGAGAATCCCAGGATTTCTGTGTGAGCAGCTGCAGCAGGGTTACCCAGGGTCGGCTTGGGTAGGAAGCAAAGGTTTCCTCCAGTCAGATAGGGGGAACACAGCCATGGTTGGCAAAGGGGGAAAGGAGAAAACAACTTCCGTTCAATCCAAAGTGCTTTTGAAAAGAAAAGCAAGAAGAAACATTACAGGAAGGGACTTTGGTAATGGAGATGAGGCAGAGAGGAAAACCCAGAAAAATCTAGATGAAGTGCTAAACGCTCAGTAAAGAAAGGCAACAGAACGCAAATAAACCACTAACATGACCTTTTTATTGCACATCTATGCACACAGTTCCAGTTGGAGCAGCTTGGACTCACATGGTCCCTCCATCCCAGCCTGAGGAACCCACGTCCCCACCTCGGCCACCCCGGGTGTGTGTGTGCTCATGCACATCAGCCTCAGCCAGCACACTGGCTCTGTCTTTGGAACTGCCCTGTATTGACTGGCAGCTGGTCAGGAGGACCAGACCCCTGCCCCTCAAACCAACGTGAAAAAAGGGCAAAACCCGTACCCAGAGTCCCTCCTCAGCACCACCCACCTGCAGCCACTTCACATGGGCTCAAAGAAAATCCCAGAGCAATATGGGAAGATGACCAGGTCAGAAAGCAGGTATATTCTGCAGGCTTTACTGCATCCAAGGTCCTCACCTGTCTGAGTCAGTAACAAACAGAACCATCCTCCTCTTCTAAAACACCCCTCAAACCCTCAAAATGCAGGGTGACTTGCAAAGTTCTTGGGACTTTCAATTTCCATCCTGTTTATGAGAAAAAGTTATTCTTATTTGTAAACGAAACCCAAAGCTGATCAGTTCTAATACTCCCAACCCCAAGAGCAGCCCTTTCCCTTCTTCAAAGCCTGTCCCCCCACTTCTGTACATGCTTATTCTCTTTGTCCAACACATGCCACTCATTAAAATTGGGGGGTTACAGGTCTGCATGATCACCTGATGAAAACATCCACAGAACTCTTTTCCATACTGGCAGCATTTGCACCTCCTCCCCCCTGCATAGAGGGGAAAAAAAAGAAGATAAAACAGATGTGACAATATTTTCATGAAACTTAAAAGAACGTATGGGCAAGGTGGGGTTTTTTAAAAGAAAAAGAAAATAAGAAACCCCACATAGCACTCAAAATATCACAATAGCGGCAGAAACTGAAATTCAGTTTATCTCTGGAAGAACTGTGAGGAAGGGATGCAGCAGAAGCGACTCCAAGTCCCCCAGGAGCACCCACCTTCAGCAAAGAGGAGCATTCCTGTCCTCTGCAAGGGGGGCTGAACGAGAGCAGTGCCAACCACCCTCCCAAGGGCAGCCACTGTCCCTTCTGCAGAGGCCCCAGAGCCAACAGGGACGTGGCATGGGGATGAACTGGTGGTCCAGATGTTCAACACGACAAGCAAAGAGGAGCATGTTTCTTCCCTGCACACACACTGTTCCAACAGTGTTATCATAACCAAATAACTCCATGATGTCCTACATATTCCATTTCCCTCCCAAAGCCCTGGTGCACGCAAGCATGCAATGCACACAGGTTGATGTTCAAATAATCTCCAAAACCAATCCTGATGGATCATAGATCTTGTTTACCCTGTTTTCATGCTACAAGCTGAACACCTCACTGGGAAACCACATACCTAAAAAAAAATAAAAACCAAAAAGCCAAACAACTCTTATTATTCGGTTCATGACAAGATTAATTACTTGAAACACAGTCATTAGTTTCTTGTTGCAGACTCCACCAACCCTGTAACAGCAGATCCCTGTTGTGAAACGAAAAAGAGTACAACTCAATATGCTATTCATGAATAATCCAATGTGGATACAGAGTTATTCAGCTACAATGCAATTAAGACTGAAAAAGAGAGGGTAACAGTGGTAAACACCCAGGGGTATTTTGAATTTAATTGGGATTAGCATGTAATACTCTTACAGCCTTTTGAAGAGAGGCTACACAGCGGTGTACTGAGAACACAGGCATTTGAAAGCCCCAAGCACCTCATTTAATGATCTTTTCAACTGGCAAAAAGCCGCTTTCCACGGTGGGTTCGTTTGCAGGGAGTTTAACCCAGCACCACTGCATGAAGCAGGCTCCAAAAGTCCATTCTGCAGGCTCAGGGCAGGGGAGTTGAAACATGTGAGGGTATTTCTCAAAGCCCCATGGCCTGGTGGTTTCTCACTCACAGCTTCTACTCACCCCCAGAGATTCTACAAGTAATACCAGGGAGGGCTTGCCCTGAAGGAAACAGCAGATTGAAGGGCAGGTTTGGGATGTTGCCAGGGTGATGGTGGAGGGGTGTGCAGTGCCCCTGCAAGGATTCTGCTTGGAGGGCAGATGTCACCTGTATGCTCTCTGTGCCCAGTTTTTCCAGGGGATACATAAATAGGGGGAAAAGAATCAATCGCTATTTTCAGCTTCTGGTTTGGGAAGCTTTATAGGAGGAGATCAAGCAGCCCTCAGTGGTTTACCCTCAGCTTACAGAAATATTTCTGGTTTGCACCAACATTCTGGTTGGTACAAGGGTGTTTAAAAGGCAATGGTGCAAATACCTGCAGCCTGTTTGCAAGAGGAGAGCCTCCACTGGCATCTCAGACACCAGTGCTGCTCTTGCCTTGAAGGATGCCTCAGGGAAAAGCAAGGGCTGGATCAGAGTCCCTGTCACTGCCAGGGGCTCCCAAAGGATAACCAGCAGCCACCAAGCTTGCAGAGGGCATCCTCAAGGCTCTCTCACAGGGCTAAGGCAGAGGAGAAAAACTGAAGTGCTGTGAATTTTACCTTGCAAATTTCCACAGCCTCTTCATTTTCTGGTGGCTGAGTCTACAGGAGGATAGTGGGGAAACTTGGGCACACAGGGTAATGAAAAGTAAGGGAAGTCTTTGATATTTTTTCTCTTTCCACCTGCGTCATCTCTCTCCTTCAGATCACAAGTATCAGAATGGTCTATAAAAGCCAAAATTTGTGGTAAGGCTCTTCACTGCAAAGGCTCTACTCTCCTTACACAGTCTTTGAAGATTTGCTTCTGAGCTGTTCCCACCGTGCTTCTCCTCAGCCACCAAACCCAGTGGGAATCAGTTTTGCACATGTTGCCTCAAGTGTTTCTACAACTGCAGAGCTTTGTTTGTGTGTGGTGGTAGTGGGGGAAATGGCTTTATTCTAAATATATCTCCCTCTTCCATCTGGGTGAAGAAACAAGGATGAGGTTATCCTTTTAAGTGCTGGCAACCAGGGCTAGTGTATTTGTTATTGCTGCACCTCTGAGCAAACTGAATTAAGGCCCGTTGCCTTAAGTGTTATTCTTCTCATGGAAGGGCCATCTCTGCCCTGGTGAGCTTATCCAAATCCACCTTCTGCCAACAACTTGGCAAAACACGAAGCACATATTCTGCTGACTTGTGTCTGCTGCAGTGCCACCCAAATCAATGAGGCTGACCTACTTGTAAATGGAGCAGAATTTGATTCCTGTGTTTATTTGTGGATGGCTATGGAAGAGGGTGACCAAGGCTGTGTGGAAAAGAGATAACCCAAAACATCAGAGGTGGCTTCAGCTGGGAAGGTTTGAGGACAGAACATGGGAACAGATGCAGGATTCCTTACAAAACCAGCAGCTGGACTCTGCAGCTTTGCTTTGTTAGCCTGAAAAGTGCCCAGGGAGTGGGAGCTGGAAGTCTCCAATGCTGGGAGAATTCACGTGATTTCACCACTGCTTAGTAACCACTTTACCATTTATTTCATTTATGGATCTCATTTGAATAAAAGGAAACCAGCTGCAGATCAGTGACAAATACCAATAACCCCAGGAGTGGTAAACTGAAAGCAAAAGGCAAAGAGGAAAAGCAGAAAAGAGTTTTAGCTACACCGTGCAGACATCAAGGCAGCATCACCCAGACACAGCACCCACAACTGGCCTGAGCCCTGCAGGCAACACTGACCCAAACATGCACCCTGCACTGCAACAGGAGAGCAGCACTATCAGCCCAGCAACTTCCAGTTGCCACACAGCACAGAAGGAGTGAAGTGACACAGTTCAAAGTAATTAAAAGTTTGGGCTGATGACTGGGATTAAGACACCAGCAAGAGCTCACCTGTAAGCACTCAGGAATCCCAGGAGCTGCTGCACCAGTTTCTACCCCAGGTTCAGCAAGGATTTGTGCACCATCCTGCGAACACCACCCCACGGGGATGGCAGGAGAAAACACCAAGGTGAAGCCTCAGCAGACTGGAGAATACTTCTGAAGCTTTCATCTCAGCTCCAGAAAAGGGTTTTTTTGGAGACTACAAATCTTTAAAAGGCTGGAAAGCACAGGCACATAAGAATTAGAAACACCCAGGACATGGATTTGGGAATAAAGCATCTCTTCAGCATCCTGCAGAAAGAGAGCCAGCCTGCTGTCAGAGCTGGTGGAAGTTGTGGTTCTCACTCACTGAGCAGCCAGTGTGGTGGGCTGAGAGACAGATAACATCATGTCTGCACCCTCATTTCAGAGGCAAAAATCTGGACAGAAGAAAGTGCACTACCATTATGTGAGCAAACAGAAATAATTTCAAAGTTCACAGGGAACGGAGGAGGAAAGGTCTGAGCACGGGTGAAGTGAAACACCTGAAAAATGAGCCTTCACACAGAGCTCTCCATCATTTCCAGGATGCTCTAAACCAAGCTGGCACGCTGCAGGATGAAAGGCCAGCTTTGACTGGCACACAGAAGCTCTGCTGGCTTTCAGTGATTTCCAAACGCGACGAGAGCCAGGAGCCACTGCCTCTCACAGCCACTCTACCAGCATGCTTAATTTGGGAAGGGAAAATACAGTCTGGCACATTAGCCCTGAACAGCTGCCAAGGCCTGCAATCATCTTTGCAGTGCTGGAGCCAGCCAAAAAATAGGGGGAGGCAAAGTCCAGCAGCAGTGCCAATCCCCCCTTCCCAGCCATCTCAGTTTCAGTGTGCTTCCCTTCCGAGCATTGCAGGGAATCAGAGCTTATGATCAGAGCTGACAGGAACACTGAGCAGGCTGGGAGAAAGCAGGAGCCAGGTAACACAGCACAGAGGGGAGTCTACAGAGGTGTTTGTACAGCCCATAATGCTGAAATAATCACTTCTGCAGATCGTGCTAAGGCTTGGTCACCATCCCGCTCAATACCACCACCAAGTAGGACAGAGAGTTTGCCTTCAAGGCTGCTCCACAACACACACCCCTGTGCCTAATCCAGCTCTAATTAAATAAACCTAATTTCAAATGGGGAAATTTTCAATGTGTTAAGAAGAAAGCTGCACCTATTACATGGATTAAGATGCATTTTGGAATTAAATATGGATGTGTTATTAACACAAGTTAGGCCTAATCAGAAGAAAACCCCTACATATTTGAATAGCTTACTACAATAACCTGGATCTTTTCAGAAAACTCAAAGTAAACAGGTCTCCAGAAGGCAGTTTTATAAAAATAAATGTTCAGTGACGAATGTGGAAATAGCTGCTGTTTATTTACATTTTAACCTCTAGGAACCATAGATGTCATCTTTCAAAACATTCTCTACAAGCAGGAAGACTAAACCCAGCATTTTGGGTGGGCTTGTTTGGGTTTCTGAGGCTTTTCTTAAAAAACTCATTTTGTCATTTCATCACTTGCTTCAGGATACTGGGCTTTGAAGAAAATGTCAAGTGCCATCAGCTGACACTGCTGAAAATGGAATAAAATATGTGCTTGTTTGCAAGTACACACAGGCTCTTCTGTTTGGCTTTGACCAGTAAACTACGTTTACCCTCAAAAAACATGCTCCAGAAAACAGACTTAAGTACACACATGCAAGTGTCTTTGTTGCTGCCTTTTGTTGCAAATACAGGTATTAAAAACTTGACAGTTTGCTGCATGCCCTGAAGGAAGTGCAGGAAGGAAGACCTCTGGTAACACACCCTAATGCAGGACAACGACATGGTGTGGAGGACACAGAGCACAATACAAAGCTAATCTATAAATCCACAGTCTCATGCACAGCTTTTAGCAACAGCTACAGCTCCTTTGCCCCATCCAAAGTGTCCAAGGCCAGGTTGGATGGGGCTTTGTGAAGGTGGAAGTTGGCCCTGCCCACGGCAAGGGAGCTGGAACCAGATGGTCTTTAAGATCCCTTCCAACCCAAAACATTCTGTGATTCCACAGAGGATGCAAGCAGCACATTTTTACTCCATCAGCCTCTGGTGTTCCCACCCAGCCATGCCAGGCTGTGGATGGAGCTGCTGGCAGGTGTCTCTGTGTCCACCACAGTGACACCACTGAGTCCATCAGCTCCACACCTCCCCAAACCTGAGCCACCCTGGAGTTCCCAGCTGTGGAGGTAAGCCCATCCTAACTACAGTTTCAACGGCCAGTGGTGGAACCAGCAGCTGGAACCAGCTAAGAGGGTTTCCTTGCGGAGATGATCTCCTGTGTGTTGTCTCTCCCACACATCCCCACTCACTCCCCACACCAGAGAGCAGCAGACACAGTAAGGTGCCCTCCCTGGTCAAGTATTAAAACAAGGAGATGAAATCATCCCTTCATTTGAAATGTTCCTACCGTTTACACTACTCAAGATGCCAAGAAGCTCAGAGAAACCAACCAGAGCTCACAAGAATTCAAAAGATGTCATCTTAGATTAAAAAAATAAAGGACTGGTTTCATTTCTTGGAAAAATTATTGAGAAAGGTCTTTGGAAAAAGTGCAAAGTTTTTTCCAATGGACCTTGTTTTATAAACTGTATCAATTTCTGATGCTTTCTTGCCTCCTCTTAGGTTCATTCTGCTAAAAACTAATTGCTCAAAAGTACAGGATAACTATGAAAAGTTGACACCACTCTTTCCTGAGAAGTGAGCCTGCTACGAAAGCAGCCGCAAACGCTCTGCTGATCCACTGCCCAAAAGAACTTTAAGTGTGTGAAAGAGGACAAAAATTTACATAAATAAGGCACTGTTCTCACAAAACCTTAGTATTCTGGATTTATGTGGCTAACTTTGCTACTTGGAGGAGCTGAGCAGCTGGTTTGTCACACAAGAATGACCCAACCTCTTGGACACAGCATAGACTAAACAATGGTAGCCCACTCTCAGAACCTGGCAGGAGTGTCCCAGCCCTACCCCATCCTTCTCCTAGATCTCCCCATGTAACATCCACCACCTGCCCACTACTCCCTGCCTAAAAACTGCCTTGGACTCTGGAGTTGCAAGAATGCTGTCTCTCTCACAAACCACAAACCTCAGTTTTCTCAGAGGATGGAATCCTCTTTTGCTCTTTCTCACCAGTTGTTTGAACTCACAATGCCTTCCAGGAGGAAAGAAACTCACAAAGCCAACGAAACGAATGAAGACAAATTCCACTTTAACTGACCATCCCTGAGTGGACAACCTATTCTCTCCTACAGTGTTTGCACCACCCAGATGAAGAGGCTGCAGAGGTTTGTAAAATAATTTTGATGTCCTCCTGGTGTTCAGCTTTCTCCTCCCCTGCCCTCTGTTAGGACAGTGAGCTGCTACTGATACTTAATTACTTAATATTTCAAAGCAGTAATGCTGCGTCAGGTATTTCTCCCCTTGGAATTTGGCCAGGGTCAGGTATTGATAGTACCTAATGAAAAGCTTTGGGAGGAGCTCATGACCAGTTATCATTTTCAAACACGTTTTGGTAAAGGAGATGCACACAAATGCAGCAAGGAAAAGAAGCAGGATATGTGAAAAGCACCTGTTCTTCAGAAGTACCATCAGAAGTTAAAGTAACATGAGGAAGACTTCTCCTTCTGTCCTGTGACTTTCCCATATTGCTCCCCTCTTGGCTGGATGGTACAGAGAGAACTGGTGCTCCTCTTCATGATGTGTTTCCACTCCAGCCCCCCAGAGCTCAGGTACTTTACAGGGAGCCTTCTTCCATCAGAAACCAAAGTGCCACACAACACGTGGCAGGCCAACCTACTGGATCCCCTCAATCCAAGTTGGTCTGAACAACATGTGACCAGCCAGAGGAAGAAGAGTGGAGAGGTGAACACACTTCCCACATTCACCATGGGAAGTGGACTCTGGAACTTCAAACCAGCTCTTTCACTTGCCCTAGGACTATGAACCATGCTGGAATGAAGTATATCTCATCCCTGCTTTCCTTACAGGCATTTCCACGGGTTGACCTAGAACAGGATCTCCAGGGCTGTACTTCATTATCTGCCTACACATCACCTTTCTCAAGAGAGCCTTGATCATGCCTGGGACCACTGACAACCCAATCCAGAAATGAGCAGAACAGAAGCTCACCTCCCAGCTGTCTCCCTTGCAGAGAGTGGAGACCCAGTTTTACACAGGCAGAATTTCATGCATCAATGTCTTGTTTCAGCTGCACTAATTCAGCCTCCCCAATAATGTCATGGAAAGGCATGTTTTCCCATTTCAGTTCATGTATATTCTCTAGCTGCAGGGGACATTAAGCTCCCATAAAGATTGTCTTCAGAAGTCAGCTTATCTCTCTATTTTTTTTTTCTTTGTTTTATTCATTCCTAAGCTCAACTATGAAATTGAGCAAAACAAGACAATTTGTCATTAATCTGTCAATTCAGATAGACCCACTGAGCTAAAATATGACATATATTGAGTCTTACCAGGCTCAAGAATTACACTGACTGAGAATGTGTTAAGCTGCCACGAGAAATCTACGGTGTCTCAGCGTGGCATCACACTGTAATTTCCGTTCAAGGGAGACCCTGTCAATCAAGATGCTTTAGAAATTACTTGAGGTTTCTGGTATTGCACAACAAGGCCTGAAAGAACCAAATTTGCAATGATGCTCCACTTAGTTTTCTGCGTAGCAGTCACTGTGCCAATGGTTGGGATCACAGAATCACAGAGTCAGCTGGGTTGGAAGAGACCTCCAAGATCATCAAGTCCAACCCTCTATTCAGCCCCACTGTGATTCCCAGATCATGGCATTGATGCCACATCCAGTCTCACCTTATGAGATGTTCAGGGCTATCACAGCATAAACAAGTCAAGACACATACACAAAAGTAAATCAAAAGATAGCCCAGAATTGAAATGCAGATCTTCAAACATGTTGGAAAACCAGCAGCAAGTCAACGTGGAGTGATGTGTTCTGGTCATACACAGCAGGTCATGGGGAAGTGAGAGAAAAGCCCCATCCCCAAAGCAGAGTGAAACAAAGAAATGTGGGTTTTTTCCTTAAACAAGTGTTGTGGGACTTGTAAATAAAGCTCTGGCCAACAAAACCCCCAAAGAATCAGCAGACCTGTGCTCCTCTACAAGACCAGTGGCACCTCCAGCTGTAGCTGAAGGCAGCCCATGGTGGGCACCAAAAGCTGTGCCCTCCTCACCCAGCTGGCAGCTGACATGAAGAGGGCTCCCAAGCCTTCCAGCACCACCCACCCCCTCAGGGCACTCCCTCTCCTTCCTGGCACGAGGCTCACCTGCCCCATGTCACTCCTATGACATGTTGGATGTGTGTGCCCACGTTGCCATGGAGCAGGACAAAACCCTGTAAATCCTCGCTGATCAAACACATTCTCTCAAGATGTGTCATATTCATGCATTTTCTCAGCCTCTCTTTGTGTCCCATCTCTCCTGGCTCCGTCCCCTCCAGCCCAATTTCCCTTCCCAGTCCCTTAAAGAACAGTACATGCAGTAAGAAGTGAAAATGCAGCAGCTCTTCACTTGTTAAAATATTTATATTTTTCATTTCTCCTTTACAGATCGAGCCAGTTATGCTCTCCGACCCAATTTGAGAAAGATACAGAGCTGTATGTTCTATTTAATTCAAATAAACATGCAAAGAGTCCATGGCATTCAGGAGAGACAAACACAAGTGACAGGTTGGTAGATGGGACAAAAAGAATATGCTGGCTTTTTTTTTTTTTTTTAAATATAATCCTGTTTTCCTATCCTTTCTTGGGAATGTTTATTTTTGATTTAACACCACAAATCATTCCAGCTGAACGGCAAATATTTCTATTAATTTCCCAGTTTNGGGACAGGTTGGTAGAGGGGAAAAAAAAAATTTGCTGGCTTTTTTTTTTTTTTTTTAAATATAATCCTGTTTTCCTATCCTTTCTTGGGAATGTTTATTTTTGATTTAACACCACAAATCATTCCAGCTGAACGGCAAATATTTCTATTAATTTCCCAGTTTAGTTTAAATTTCATTAGTATCCTAAACACAGAAAAAAAGGGAACTTCTTTAAAGCATCAGCAATATGCAGAGAATTTTTCTGGGGTGCAGGAAAGGCTCCTGTTTTGTACTGCCCTCACTCCATTGCAACAGTGGTTTCACTAACTTACTCCTAAGCCCAGTTAAGAGAAATTCCCCCCAAACCACCACAGAAGAGGCAGTAAAATGGAACTAACATGCGTGCAGAGAGGTGTATTTTCTGTACAAGAGTTAAGCCCTGCTTGCCTTTCAGCTGCATTAACGTGGGTCCATATGGAAATAATCAGTTAAACCAACACTGAAGGCTCGGTCCGAACCTTCCTGAAGCAAAGCAGAAAAATATATTACTTTTCAAGTGTACAAATCACCTCAGCTTTGCCTTTTTTTGTAATTGTTTTTTTGTCTTTTCCAGTAGAAAACTCCCACCACTCATTAAAGCACTTCACACACAGCAGAGTCCTTAAAAGGAGAAGTGGCTCTCGCCCATGAGCAAGATGGATATCTACACTGCCCTCACCCCTACAGCTCATGGGCTGGGGAAAAGAAAGTCTCACTGCAAGTCTCCTCTTCATCTCTTTAATCTTCCTCTTCATTTATCTTTGCTTTTCACAGCGTTGGGCTGGATAATTATGTCACCAAGTGAGAGCCAAGGTTAAGGCCCCTCCATGGGTTTTAACTTTCTTTGCTAACAGAGGGAAACAGATCTCCAGGTGGCCAGTGAGTGTTTCAGACATTCACTACAGCCAAGCCAACTGAGTGCCCTCCTATTTCCCCCCCCCGTGCTTGTCCTGGCCCTGGCTCTGCCTGCAAGACCTGATGGACCTCAACCCAAACGCTGACACACTCTTGGCTTAACATTTCCCTCCATCCAAGACTTGGATGTAGCCCACTAGATTTTAATTCACGGCAATGTCCACATCTTATTTATTGAGCCAAAATTATATGTACCATAAAAGTGAAGCAGACTATCATGTGGGCATAAGGAGCTCTGCTTGACTTCATTAGGTTCTTGGGTTTTTTCCCCAGAATTTGATATTTTGAGCTCATTTCTGATCCGTTTTCAGGAAAGACTTACTGTTTCTTCTTCTCTAATTCACATAAGAGGATGGCAATACCAATATTTATCACTCAGATTGCAGAGGCAGTTTCCTACTCTTGTTCTGAAGTCCTGGTTAGGGCAGATAAAACACTGGAAGGGTGAATGAAGAGGGCTGATCTGAGATGACAGCTTTATGGCCACGCACGTTGGTGCTGGTGGAAAGCCACAGCACACACCAGTGCATCACAGGTACATTTACATCAGGGCTGGATAAAACCTCCTCAGGGCAGGAGGCAAAGCCACCAGCAGGAAGGAGAGGGATAAATAGCTCCTCTTTCTCCCCCTTCTTGTTGGCACTGCTGGTGTTTATTTTACCAGACCCAGATACTTCACAAAAGGGTGTAAAATCTCTGAAACAAACTTTAACTCAGGCTAATTTTTTTTTAAATTTTATTTATTCAAACAATGCCAGTGCCGAATTTATTTTCCACAGAAACACTCTAGACCGTCAAGAACTGGCTGGTTCTTACATCAAAGAACCAAAAACCACTTTGGTCCTTCACAGACAACTCAGATTACTTCTAAAGGCAGAGGCAAACCCCACCCAGTCCTTGCTATTTAGCCTTCACTCAAGAACTGACTTGCCACAAAACTTCACTGGCTCGCAGCTCAGGAACCAGGCAGAGCCTTCCAGGAGCTTCTTTTTCATTCCAGAATCACAGCATGCCTACCCTTGATACATTAGGAAAGAAGAGATGCCAAAGCTTGGTGTTTGACAAGGAAAAATGAGCTCTTTGAGAAGTTGTCCCTTGAGACATAGTGCTGGAGGCACGGAGGGTCATTCTGACACCCTCCCACCTCTCCCTCTGGTTGGAACAAGAGCACTGGAAAGCTGTGGCACCTCGGTCACCCATAAGGAATGTCCCACAGGAGGACATGAGAGGTTCTGGTCAGCCACAGGACAGCATTTCTGCTGGGGGAGGTTGCTGAAGGACATTCATTTTGACTCTGTGCCTTTACAGCACCTTCACGACAGCTGCAGAACAGCTAGGATCTGATCAGGCACCAAGCCAACCAGTACTGAATCACATCATTCAGTTGTCTTATCAGATTTATTTTAAATAGAGGTCTTGAGATTGATGTGCAAGAGACAATGAAGTGGGATTTACTTCTTCATGAAGCCATCACAGCAAAAGCTGGGGAGAGGAGTCCACAGAATACAGATTGAACTGCCCACCAGACCTGGCCACTGTTTAACACCATGCCCAACCCCTGCCCTTCCAGTCACATCTCACAAAAGCCTCCCACAAGAAACATGCCTCTCCCAGTCTGCCAAAAGGCTTCAGAAGAACATGAAGCTCCTCCCTGAGGAGAGCCTGAGGCTGACAGCTTGTACACAGCTAAAGGAAGAGGTCCTGGACAAAAGTCCTCCCTGTCACTGCCAGGACACGCCACCCACCACACCTCTTCTGGAGCTGGGTGTGCAGGAGCCAGAGGACATTCTGCAGCTGCCATGACCCCTTCACTGTGGAGCTGGGTGGGAGCAGCATGGCATGTCCCTACACAGAGCCAGAGGAGCCACTGGCCTGGTGCTCCAGCCGTGCCCCTGATGCATTTTCAGTGTTCTCAGACCTCTGACTCCACTATTCCGGTGTGGTCCCCGATCCAAAGGGCTCAAGAAGAATTAATCACCAGGCAAAATGTCCTGCTAAGGAAATAAACTCTCCTGTAAGCTCTTGAGAGCCTCCTATTTCATCAGTAAGGTTATCCACATCTTCCCCTTCCATTTAACTCACACTCTTAAACAATTCTGTTTCCCTAAGACAGCCATACTTCATCATCTGCCTCCTGCTGGGTCTCAGAGAGAAGGCACAACAAAAACATCAACCAGATTTTTTCTTTTCTCAGGCATTCCTTTGAGGGATCTTTAAAAGATGTTTAGACTCAAGGAAGTGGAAGTAGATGCACAGAAAAAGAGAGAGGAGTTTGCAGACTTGGCTTGAGACAATCTCCTCCTTCCCCCAAACCCAGTGGTCTTCAGATTGCAAGAGGAATGCATGAAGCAGTAAGTGGGCAAGAGCTGGAGCTAAGGTCTTCAGCCTCCCACAGCTATCATTTTAGATAGCTGAATTGGTGAGGAGCCTAAACTGCAGAGGTCAACCCAGGTTATTACAGCAGATGTCTCTCCATTTACAAGAAACAATAATAAAGACATCAGTCTTGATATTAATTTCCCATTTTTTTACCCCTTTTATTTCTGTAGCTCTCAACAGTTAAATCATTTTACCTTAGAGCACTAAACAAACTTCCCTTGGTAGCACTGTAGTTAAGAAACCTGGTGCCTTCCCTCACTTGCAAACAGCAAAGACATTTGAGAGAACACAAAAATTACTCTTCTCATTTGGAATTTTGAGCTTAAAAAGTTAGAGATTACTTCAAGAGATTTAACCCCAATTAAATACAGTTGAAAAATATAGTAAAATATAGTGTATATATAGAGAGAATGTATATATATATATATACACACTATAGATATATGTTTTTATATAATTATATGCAACATATATATAAACTACATATATGGTATCTATGTATATACTATATACATATACACAGACATATATATATAAAAATAGTCATACTAGCAGAGCTTCAGCTTGAACTTCAGATGTTTTCAAGCACCATGAGGTTCTCCTTCCAGAAAATGCTAAAGGAAATATGAAGTTAATCCTACACTGGTTGTTGTATCCCTGTTTTCCAACACCAGCATGTCTGCTGGCAGATGTTGGCAGGAAGCAAACTAAGAGACCAGAGGTTAAAACCATGGCAAGAAGAGGGCGTTGCTATAGAAAGAAAAATCAAGATAGCAACTAGAGGAAAGAGTTTCCCAACCTGTGCTTTCTCCCTGCTCTTTTATATAGCTTTTATATCAGTTCTCCCTTCCCCCTGAATTCCTTTGTGGAATTCCAGCTGACAGTGCTGGTTCTGAGTCAGTGCCCAGGGGCAGCAGAGTTGCAGTGGCAGCTGATGACCCAGCTGAAGCAAGTGCTTAAGAACGGAGGTGAATCTCAGGAGGCTTTGTGCAGGAGTCCTCCCTCCTCCTGCAGACAACCTCCCTCATCTGTCACCAGGACTGCCCAAAACACCTTGTCTTTCCATCTGCAAATGGTCCGTGGAGGCAGCTCTGATACAGTGACTCAAAAGTTAGCAGCATTAAGAGAGAGGATATGGCAGGGGGCAATAAAGCCCCAAACCCAATAACTCCAATCACATTTGACCTCAGAGGGGAGTAATTATGAAGGGAAAAGAATCAGAAATGAGCAAAGGTAATATAAGCTCAGAGGTTATTTCCTGTTCATTTATTTCTTTATTTTTTTCTCCTTTGTCTGTAAATTGATCCCATCTGTTTTTTTCATTCAACCCCTGAAGGAAGAATATGGGCCACAGTTTAATAACAAAGTTCCCACAAGACTTGGCAACCCAACACCATCTCAAGGCATTGTTCAAGGAAGGAGGCACCAGTCAAAAGTCCATCAGAGTACCACATGACAAGCAACAACCCTCTGCAGAGACATGTTGGGTAAGAGGGAACTGACAGAAGAATGAAGAACTAAACAAGTAAAATCCAACATCAAACACTGAAGAAAGAGTGTACACTGTGAAGATCAGTTCCAGCAAAGCTGCAAGCAGCAAGAGGACTTTCCCACTGTTTCTCCTGACATGAATTTTGATGGCAACCATGGAGCACTGGCAACACTGTGAGAAAGTCACAGACCACAGGATACTGACATTTAGAAAAAGCCTCTACAGGTGATTCTTTTGAAATCATCACAAATTAAACATTATGGAGAAAGAGAAACACAACAATCTTTCGGCCACACTGCAATAATGTTCTAAGTGCTACCATCTCCTCCAAGAAGTGCCACCAAAGCTACCCCAGTCCATGCCTGACTGAGGTGGCCAAACTCCTTACTCATATAAAGGCAACCATTTTTCAACAGGAACCCCTCTAAAAATCTGCTTTTACCTCAGTCAACTTGGGATACAAGCCTTCAGGGTTAAAGACTGACAGTATCATGTCTCAGCAGCTATGTGCATATTGACTGAAGTCTTCTGTGTGGACAAAATTATCCCCCTGTGTTATTTGCATTCAGTGCTTCTAATACAGATCTTGAAGTTTGTGACCTTGCTTTAGATGCAAGTCTTGCTCACAACTTATCTGTAACAGCCTCTTCCTTAAAATCAAAATATTTGTTATTTATATTGCTCCCACACACTTTGGGACTAAGGTAGTCAGCCCTCCACATTGTGCTGGCACTCTAATTTGGGGTTACAACCAAAGAGCACAAACTGATTTATTGCCCTGGGACACTCTGTGAAAGGTACCCAGCTCTGAAAACAGGCTCTAAGAAGGGAGCTTTCATCACCCCCTTCATAATGGAAACATTTGAAAGGAGAGGGGTGGATAAAATGGAAAACACGTGCACAACACAGATGTTGTGGGGGAAAATATGTTTGTTTTCTAACGCACTGGTGAAATTGGTCAGGACCATCACATCTGCCGGGGAGTACAGTGTGATAAACACAAACAGGGCCACGAGCAAAGGCAAGGGTGATGCAGGAAGGAAGGAAAGAAGGTACAAGGCCTTCACCCCTTTCTTCATGCTGACCATCATGGAAGGCACCCACGGACTTCAGGAGAGGCAGAGGTGCCAACACAGATCCCCTAGAGATCCGTGGCCCTTCCCATCTGGGCATGAGAGAGAAGGATGTGCTCCAAAGAACTCGACTCCAGCTCCTTGGGAAAGCTGCTCTCCTATCCAACTGCATCCATCTGCTTCGAGACACGGACACAAATCCCATCGCAAGCTTTTCTCTGAGAAAACAAGAGGTCTCACAAAAAGAAGCAGAACAGAAAAAAAAAACCACAATCAGATGCCTTTTCAGTAGATTCCAAAACCCCCCAGATATTAGAAAAATTTTAGTGAATGTAGATGGGAACTGTATTTTTGGAAACACAAAATTCAAGCCTGTGTAAATTGAGAACAGCCAAGCACTGTCCACCCTACAAAGAAATGTGTCCAGAGCATTCCCTCTCAGCCCTGCAGTTAGAAACAAATCATTCTGCCAGAGAAGCAATCAGGTTTTAAGTAGAAATTCTTGCTTTTCAATTTTTGTATCAAAGTCAATGGCAAAGTCTACAAACCCAAAAATCATAGCAGTTTGTTCCAGGGAGGCTTTTATGTTCCCACCAAATTTATAGAGATGAAATGACAGCGCTCTCAGGGTGCTTTCCAGGAGCAATTGTTTGATGCAGTTAGTTCTAAAGTAAACCCAAGATAAGAAATCAAGTCTGAGAAATCTTTTGATATGTTGCGTTTGCCATGGAGAAGCATGTAATAACGTGGTGTACTGAAATGGAGGAGTGGGGAAAATATGCAGCTGCCAAGGAGGATGCAGCATGAACAAGTAACTCATTTTCCTCTAAAATTCATTTATAAGAGAAGGAGAGAGAGAAGGTGCTCTAGGGATCCTCAGAGGCAAAAAGTACTACATAACAACTCAATAAAAGAAAGGCCATGTTATACAGAGCAAATCTCTATTAAGATTAATCACAAAACACTGTAAAACAATAAACCTTCCCTTGCCACGCTCAGCTGTCATTTTCTTTTAAAACCTCATGCCCTTCTCACTGTGCCCTTGAATTACAGCATTAGTTATACACAATATACTGTGAACTAAAATGAACAATGATCATCCATGCTCAAACGTTATCCACAGATTTAAAAAAACATTGGCAAATGGGCTATTAGGAGTGGATGCACCATATTGATTCCCCCTTACAGCAATTTACAGTTATAGACAGCACCACTGGCTCAGTAGAGTTAGAACTAAAATTGCTTGTATTTATCTTGTTGGCAAGGACAAAACACATCAGTGCATCAGAGCTGAGATTTGTACCTTGTTAAAAGCAGTGCTAAAAGACTGCCCGTGGTATCTGGCACAGACCTGCACATGTGTTAACATGGCAACACTTTAAAAGATGAAGATTATCAAAAGAAAGAAAGATTTTGCCATAAAATTGCATTTCCAAGTGATTCCCTATATTCTTCATTCCTCAGTGAGCCTTCAAGACAAGTAATTACAGAAAACACTTCCACGGCAAGATGTCTGCAGATCTAATAGTGCATTTCATCAAGACAAAAAATAACTTTTTATATAATACTTTAGCTGATGCTCCCAAAGAGGAAAAAGCACATATGGGAGGGAAAGACAACAAGAGAGGCCAGAAGAGAAAGAAAGAGATACCTTGATGGACCAAACAGTGCACAAATCAAAAAAGGAAGTCAGTGTGACTAGTTCCTTACAGTACCGTGGTTCAGGATGAGTTCCCTGACTAACATGCCTTCTTCCCTCATAGGCTTCCTCTTAGACATCTTTTTCCACATCCATTCATGGAATTACTGGAAAAAGATGGGAGTACTGCATTTTGTATAAGTCAGTGAGGAAACCACACAGCCCACACTGCACTGGGCAGTGTCTTCTTGTAGACAGATGTATAAAGGTTCTCACCTGCACTTCTCACAGAGTCACACTTAATGGTTTCAAAACCTGCCCACCCTCACCTGGCACAACTTCGGGTACACAAGTTTCCACTTGCATAAAGAGTCTTTCTCAAAAGCACACTTCCCAGAAAGTCAAATGGTGATCAAAATAAGTCATCACAGATAAAAGAGACGGAGGGAAAGGCTCACTTTTGCTGCCTGTAGTAAGGTTGAACATGAGAATCACTATTCTTAGAGACTATAAACACTATTTAATCCAGCTGATGGCTGAACCCCAAGGTTAAAAACAAGCAGGGGTGCCAGTGATGCCCCCATGACAGTAAGTCACCAGGAGCACTGATGCATCAGAGAGCCTAAGATGACTTGAGACTGTTCCAGCAAACACCCTTCTGTATCACCACCCACTGCTCCATGTCCAAGCACCCAACGTTAAGAGCAGAACTACATTTGTTCCTCTGCATGGAGCAATGTGATGACACCCTGATCTTGACCTGCATTCCTCTGCTGCTCTGGAAACCTCTTGTTTGTGAATGCCATCTTTCTCTCATACTTGTTACCATCAGGAGATGATTTCCAGCTCAGGTAAACAATCTGCTCATTCTGATAAATTCTGAGGATCCACAAAACGGGTTTAGTGGTTTGAGAGTTTTTCACAGCTGTGAAAAACCAACCTCATGTCTGTCAGGATGGAGAGCTTTGAGACCAGAGGGTACCAATGCCTCCCATACATTCCTGCAGTAACAAATTATCCCTCATACACTTAACACTATTTATTTGTTCTTGATGAACTTAGCAGATACCATCAGAGTGTTGAAATGCCTTGAACAGGTTCAAGAGTCTGTGTCCTTGTGATTCACTGATCAGCCACAGCATGAACGAGTATCTGAAAGCTCCTGATAACCAGAGACCACTGTGCTTTTTTTACAGATTATAGGAAACATGGACTTACCTTCAAAGAGCCTACCTACATCTCCAAAACACTGGCAAAAATAGAGAAGCCTTCTCAAAGGGTGTTTATCTGACATGTGCCATTTTGGAGGACACTGGAAGGCAGGTGAGGCAGGACTCCTGTGCCAAAGCAAAGGAGATGCTCTAGGGCCTCTGAGAACACAGCATTTTTTGCCACATGAAGAATATGTACATGCAGAAACACTTCCAGTGACCAAACATGACTGGCATGTGCTGGACACTGGAATCAGGACATGTAACAATAACAAAAGCCCTGCAGCTGCCTCGATGTCATATGTTAGGATTGCACAAGTCATCAATAACATCCTTCTACTGCCATTCTACAGAAAAGCCACTCCTGTCATTGATGACCAAGTGTGATTGCTTCCTGCCTCTCACCAAGACACATCATGCCTCCAGATACAAACTGTGTGGCTAAATGCTTTCTGGACTCCTTGTTCTAGTTCTTTGGGGCCCACAAGTACACATGGTAACAGCTGAAACACACAACTGCATCTTGTCCAGCAGATCAGATTTTCCCACCATAATCAGCACACAAACATCTACTCAGTCACATGCAAATGCCACTGCCATAGAATCGGCAAGGCACTGGAGTGCTTGGAGTCTTGAGGAAAGAGGGATGAAGTTTTTGGAACAGGCACACAAAATCTGGGTAACACTCATCTAAAAAACAAAACAGGCTTCAAGTCTCGCTTTAGGCTCTTCACTGGCTTCTGGAGCCATGTTAGTTAGGTCTTTATCGAGTGTTTTAAGAAATAAAGTTGTTAGGGTGATAAAGTGTACGCCACAGATGTCTTATTTCCTTAAAGTAACTACTCATTAATATACTGGAGATGGCTGATTTACAAAGGCTTGATCCCAAAAGTCACACCCATGCACCAACTTGCTTTCTTCAAATCAGTGTGAGCTGAAGTTATTCAAAGCCTCTCCAGAAAAGCCTCAACAAACAGCTGCGTTTTGCACTTTTAACTGTTCTTTAAGCATTTACAGACAGGACAGTGTTAGTAAATAACCAGATAATCCTTTCAGGACACACTCCATTTCTACATTATTGGAAGGGAAGCTAATTTTACAACTGAAGCTCAGTTTTCAATGAACAGAGCTTTAGCACAGATGCTCTGGTGCTGCTGAAATCCACAGTGCCTGCATGCTTAGCTGTTATCTCCGTTAACTGAATGAATCTGTGGTTAGTCAGATCTGTACAGGCAAAATGCAGGGTCTGCTTCCTGTTCTGAGGAGATTCCTCGATGTCAAACAGGACATTCTCTCTGAATCAGCACTGCTGGCTCTTCCAGGCATTGGCTGAATTTTGCAGACTAGACCGTGGCAATTTACTCGGCTCCTCTGAGCGATTAACACCCACTCCAAAATGAGCAGAGACATGTGGAGTGAAGAAACAGCAGAAGAGCACTCCTGGAGATTTATTTTTTTTTTTTAGTTTGTGGAAGGCAGAGATTTTCATCCAAGAGGCTTTAGCTGGAAGAGGTACCATGATCATCTTAAAAATGGTTTCCTGGAGCTCCAACCAGCGAATGCTAAAGGGCAAAGAGCACAGAAAAAACAGCAGTGTCTTATTCTGCCTATCAGAACATGACTTGTCAATAGGAAAACTGAAACTGGTTCATGGGAGTATCAGTAATTTGTAGGAGCTGCTTTACAAAGCCATTTATGGCAGCTGTGAGAAGCATCTAGGGGTCAGGAGAATGCACTAGCCAGCACCAGCAAATCAGCAGGAAACATATTCAACCAGTTGAAGGAGTGCAGATTAATAGCCTTTAGTCCATTCAGCAGTGTCCTGGTTAACTATAAAGGATCTTAAAATGGACAAATTGTTTCAAAGGCTCTATAGATAAGCAGAATAAGCAAAGGTCAACCCTATAAACCATACAGACATCAGGCTGATGGTGGACAACTTCACTACAGAATTCACACGTTTGGACTGAGCTTCCTTTTCAAAATCCAACATCTTGCTTAAAATGTTCAAGATTGCTGTATGAGACAACACTCTGGGGTGGACAACTACCCCAAGTTCTTTTCCTGGAAATTGCCAGAGTAAAATGAAATTCTCTGAAATTCACCACCAAGTTTTGCCAATCCTCAAAATCTTTGCCTTGATCATCCATTTCCTGACACCAAATCATCCTGCTGTATACCAGTTTGATGCCCATTGTATCACTTAAGAATAGGACATTTCCTGTGTTTAGATGAACCACCACGCTAAAACTGGGTTGGCAACTACTCATGGAGAAGCACAGACCAGGCCAATTTTATTCAGTACTGTGTTCATGTCCAAGGATGCATCTGCTTCTTTTCTCCTTCAAAGCCTGTACCGTTCAAATCCCCCTTAACCTGTGCAGAATTCCAATAAATCAAGCCCAGTGTGTCTCAGGACCATAAAAGCCTCTGACCATAGAGACCATAAACTTTTCCACCTTGTCCCCTGGTCCCGCAGTATCAGCAGCAAAAGAAAGCAGCGAGGACAGCAGGGAAGAACAAAAAAAACACCTCTCTTTTTTTTTTCTTTCCATCAACCTGCTGCTAAACAGGTTCTAGAACAAGAAGATGCAGTTGTATTCAAGGGCACTTGATAGGTATTTCACCTTACAGGCTTTCCTTGCTCCCTGAACCCACCTAAATAAACACTGTGGTAAGGAGTTCAAGGGTTTCTTACGAATTTAAGTAACACTTGACACAGCTGTCAAATGTGTGACACAGGATATAAAGCACCGTTGCAATACAGAGGTATTTATGAACAAGCAGACAAAAATAATAGATGGATGCTTTGCAAAAGGAATGCATGGGCCCATCTCTCGACCCCTTTTGAAGGAAGAAGCTCATGAGTGACACAGGGCAATGCCTCGGGCAATGGTTAAAGGACCTGTCCTGCAAACATTTAGACTCAGGCTCAGTTGCAGTGAAATTCCTTGCGTGCTTAAAGCAAAGGCCCTGTGTAAATGTTTGAAGAATGTCCCTTTGCTGTTTGAGGCTGTGAGAGCACCAGGTATTTGTTAGTGCCTCGCACAACCTGGGAACTCTCAAAGAGATGCTACATTCCTGTTCCCAGAGTATTCAGCAGAATTTGCATCCCGCAGCAAGGCAGACTGTTTCAAAAGGAGATCAAGGGAGCAGACCTGTTAACGAAGTGCTACAATGCCCGTCTTTTGTTCTCCCGCTTCACCAGAGACTCCCTCAGCCTCAAAAGCCTCTGACAATACACAGTTCTGTTTCAGAACTCGGAACGCTGGGAAAGTTTACAGTTTCCAAGTACTGTCTTTAAAAATATTCTGCAGTTTTTCTTCCTCTAGTCATTATGACAAAGCAAAATAAAATAAGCACGAAGAGGCTGTTCTCACTCACTCACTCACTCACTCACTCACTCACTCACTCACTCACTCACTCACTCACTCACTCACTCACTCACTCTCCTGCCCCTGGATATGGTCCTATACACAACACTGTTACATAAAACCAGCCAGTGTCTAAAGCCTGCTGGAACATCAAAGCTGCCCCAAACTGCAGGTGTTACCAGCAGCGTTATCCCCTTGTGCAAGCAAACACCATGCCCAGACAGACACCTCTCCTTTGCCACTGAAGGTGGTTTACTGAACCAGAGTTCATGGCCTGAAATTCTGCCTGGTACAGCCTTTGCAGCAACACCTCCTCGTGAGCACAAAGTGCCTGCAAGGCAGGAGGGAGCTCAAAGCCAGGTCAGGTGTTCAGCAAACACAAGGCATTTGCCATGGAAAGGTCCTCCCCTCGTGTTATATTTTTAATAGTACACTACTGAGGCTCTGGCTCTGAACTGGCAGCAAACACTTGCTAAGAGGTGCAGTTGCACACCCCTGCCAGCTCACCTGCTCGGGCCCTCACCTGGCAGCACTCATTGCTTGCTGCCACACCAGGCAGCCCCTCAGGAACTCCTCTGTCTTGGCAAGGGAAGGCTTTGGCTTTGGGCTGGTGCAGCGTCTCAGGAGGGCTTGGATCCACTGGGCTGGGAAAGGTGGCAGAGGAGCAAAGCCTGGGTCAGCAGTGCTTCTTTCATCCTGAGCAGAGAACTGTGGAGGAGCAGGGAGTGTGTTGAGAGCACGGACCTGCAGGGGAGGTGACCAGAGTCCTGCATTCAGGGAGAAGCTCCCCAGCCGGGTGAAGAGCTCAAACTCCCCAGCAGGGTAAAGTGCTCACTGGGAGCACTGGCAGAGCTGCTCTGCAGCAACACGGAGCAAAGACGAAAGCGAGTGTAAAAAAGGGATTATCTGGGGCTTTTCTAAGTACGTCCCCTTGTTTAGGGTTAGAAGATAATGGCTTTCGCTATGCTGCAGAGCAATTAGAAAAGTAATTCTATTTACCTAGTATCTTTTATCCCCAGAGAGCCAAGGGGTATTTATGAACCCTCGGCCAGACTTTGGAGCTCAGGAATGTGTGTTAGTGCAAACAAACACCTCCTGGGCTTGCTCAGTTCAAACACTTGCACGTAAGAACATCCAGCGACGTGTTCCGTTTCATCTCCTTTCACACAAGCAAACAAGAAAACATCCTATTTGCAAAACTGAGTTGTAGCCATGAAATTCGCGCGTATTTGGGAAAATACTGAAAAGGCTCCACTATGAGAAAAAAACACTCTGTAGTAAAATAACAAATTCAAGTGTTGTCCTGTCAGGGATTCAGTAATAACTGTATTTAATTGCACCCGTGCATACCAATGCACCTTGGCTTGCTCTGAGGTAGTTTTATTGCCGCAGTACAAGACCATCTCCCAGGCAACTCACTGGGGGAGTGGTGACAAGTGCTGCTTAATCAGTACGGCAATTAGCTTAAAGTTCTGCTTAATGGCTGAACACTCAACTCATGGCAAGGACCGTAGGGATGACGTTTAACTCCAGGGATGGAGCAAAGGCAAAAGTTTAACTCATAATCCTTTTTCGGAAGAAAGTCTGATGAAGAGTAAATAAAATAGAAACGTTAAATACAAAGAAGTATCAGAGAGCAACTAAATTTCAATAAGGCTCGTTTTCAGGATTGACTTTTTTAAAATAAGCGTGGTGCTCTTGGCCAAATACAGCAACACAATTCCCAAAGTGAACTTCCTCCGGGAAGGCTGAGGGTGGGAGGAAGGAGGAATCTTTCTCCCACTGCAGAACTATGTTACATCCGATGGCTGAAACAGCTTTCTGCAGCCACACTGAGCTTGAGGCACAACCAGGAAGATCTTCCAAATGCTTCCAGATGCACTGGGAATAACTGAAGTGAAAACCCACCAAACCTTCCACCCAATTCCTGAGCAACTGAGTCTGCCAGAGAGGTCAAGAACTGGTGGTGGGCTGGGGAATGCAGCGCTCCAACCCTGCTGGGAAGCATCAAGGCTTCTCATCCAAGCTGTGAATCACAATAAAACTGCTGCTGATGAGGGAAGCAAGGGCAACACCACACTGAAAGCCTTACAGCCTCTGTTAAACCCTGCAAAAGAAAGGCAGAGAGCCAGCCAGCTATTTAACATCCTGCAGTGGGACACGGGCTGGACTGCAATTCTGAGCTGGGGCTTGATAGCTTTGCCAGGGACACAGAACCAGGCCTTTTGATGCTGATGAGAATCCAAGCTGTGCTGCATCACTCTTAGGTTTGCCTGAATAATGCTCGAATAATTGCTGGCCTACAATCAGAAGTGGAACCAGACCCTCTTTCTGAACATAGAGTACATTATTATTATTATCATTTGCATGAAAAATACCTACATAAAAGATGTTGTTAATTCTAACAAAAGCTAAGGATGGCACACCACAGTACTGGAGTTGAACCTCCAAGTGAACTGTCTGTCCCCATTCTGGTATCTCCTGTTACGTGATCTTCTGGGTATGAATCACTGCAACCAAGTAAACTTCTGCAACTCAGAGGCCAGGGCAGAAGATACAATTCAATTTACTGTAAGTGGATGTGATCCACGAATTTTTAGAGGCATATGAATAGCTCTCGATTTTATGGCTGTGCTATATATAAAGTTCATGAACTTTACCATTCTGCCTGGGTTTTGTGTGAGTTTTCAAGTCTTCCTCCTGCATGAAAAGTGAGGTTCAAACCAATGTATCTCCTCCGAAAATGAACACTATCAAGCCCAAAGCACATGTTAAAGTGCCTGCCACAATTAAAAGGCATTTAAAACCAAAAGCTGGAGCATTAGAACAAGCCTTGTAGCATCATTTCTCTTTTCTTTCCAGTAGAAAGTTCTCTGTGAGAAAACTGTGCAGCTAAAAAATTGTAAAAATCTGACCCTCTGGTATCAGCTGTCTTAGTGCCACGTTCACAGCAACAGAAAAAGCCCTTCCCAAGTGCCATGGAATAAATATAAGAATATATAGGTTTTAACCAACGGGGCTGCTTTAATGCAAAGTTAATTATTGCTCAGCGTCACACACACACGGAGCTCTTCTGCTGCAGCACCACCCACGTACTGTGCTTTTCAGAAGTTATCTGCTCACCTTTAAACAGCCAGCTTTCCTCTCTCCTAATCTGCTTTGACTTCTCGGAGTGGATGTGGCCACACATGAAGTCACACCGACCCACCAGTTTACATTCACCCCCTTTGCCCCCACCAGCACAATCTCTCTCATCGAGGACAGCTCTTGCTTGTGAGGTGCAACCACATGTAAACACAAACACAAGGGTGGGAGAGCCCAGAGGCTCCTCCTGGAGACCCTTCTCTGACCACTCTGTCCTTCTGCCACTCGATGGTCCAAAGGAAACACTGAGTCCCACCTCTGCTGCTCCAACAGGGGATCCCAGAGCTGAAACCTTGGCAGCCAGGGCTGCTGCTTCAGAGGAGCTGTCTCGACCTGAAGCTCTGCAGAAATGGCAGGGAACGTTTTTCACCAGTCAAGGAGCTCAAGGCAGAGGAGGGGGAGCATGTTCCAGCTTTCTGTACAAACACAAGGAGCTCTGCTCAGCCAAGCTGAATTTTTTTGGTCTCCTTTGTAAAGCTCACCGAGGTTGTTCCACATGGTGGAACAGAACAACAGGGTTGTTTAGCACCCCAGGCGAAGAGCAAATGTTTATTAACTGAGAGAAAATATTCCTGCTCAGACATGGCCTGGCACGCACAGCCCTGGTGGAAAGTCACTCCAACCATCTACCTGAATCAGACTGAGCTCTTCATTAAGACTAAAAGAAGTGTCTGCTCTACATGTCCATCATAACTTTTACTCCTTTTTTTCATTTTTTTTTTTTAAACTAATATGAACTGTTTCCATTTTCATTTTAATTAATCTATCATTCCTACCCGTAGACATTTGCTGGGTACGTCATGGATTCAACATAAAAAGGGTCTGTTCAGTCTCCTTGTAATTTCACACTTAAACTTCCATCTTTCCAACCACCTCTTGAGAGACTTGAAAAGACACTAACTTATTTTAAATGCTTCAAAAACACAGATGTTAAACAAACCCGAGAAGAGTTTAACATCCCAAAGCTTTAGCAAAGTGCAGGTGAAGCAGAATGGATGCCACATCTCTGCATGCAAAGGGAGCAGAGATTTCAGGAGCAGAAGCTGCTGCAGAAACACTTCTTTACAGTTTTAGCATTTCGTTTTAAAACTAAGCACAGAAATGTTAACCAAAATTCTCCCCAGCTGAACAGTCAAAGTTGCTATCAGGGCCACAGTGCACACACAGAGTTTCACCATGAAAATGATCTGAATTTCTTTCTCAAGCCATATCCCTTATTTGTGCTTCCTGTCTCCAGTAGGGGATTGCAATGTCCCTCCCACGTGGGCCAAGTGCAACCACTGAATTTGGATGAGTAATGACCGGCTGGGCTGAAATGTCTCCAGTAAAATGTTCCCCCACCACAGAGTCTGAAACCTTTTTTGTTTTCTGGCTTTTAGTTCAGACTACAAAGTCCACAGATTCAGGCAAGCACCCCATGTCTAAGCCAAAGGCTTGGTCCATGGAAAGTTCCTGCTTGCTTGGTAATGCGTACCTGGAAGGGACTCACGGACAGAAAGAGGATGACAGGCTCAAACAACACACCTTAACAAAATACCCAGCTGAAATACAATTAGCCACACAAAAGAGGGATCAGCGTTCATCTCAGTAACATTACAGGTCCTAATTGCATGTAATGATCTTGTCAGGTAGCAAGTTACCCATCAGATCTACCACCTCAGCACAAGAGGACAGATGGTTTTACAGCAACATGCAGGCTTTCCAGAGAATGTAGGTAAAGCCAGTGACTACCTCAGACAACTACGAGTTGTCTTGACTTCATTGCCTCCCATTCACAAAAGATTGGTTACAGCAATTTTCTTCACAAGCAGCATGAAAGAGAGTCTGTGACCCCAGGGCAGGCATTTTGAAAAACCTAAAGATAACTCCAAGATAGAGAAGCAGTGCTACTACCAGATGTTTCTAACAAGACTCTACAACAGCATTTTCAAAAATCAAACACTAAAAAGACCCTCCTCCCCAAAACACCCTGCTCTTCCAAATGATGAGGGATGAGACAACACAAGCAGAACGTGTAGTTTTACTCCCCCAATGAGGGTCTAAGCAAGACACCTCCAAGTGTCTTCCACAGAATGGATTCAACAGTCTGCAGTGCTGGCCATGGGCATTTCACTGTGTGCAGGCAAGTACCAATTTGAAATGTGGGAAGGGACCCAAAAATCTCTCCCCAAAGACAAACGCATGGAATCCAACCACGTTATCTATAAGAAATTGGAGACTTCCCAACAACAGGTTAGAACAGCCTTGACATATCTGATGCTTCAGCAGGAGCCCTGTGGGAATGACTCAGGGCAGCCTATGCAGCTGGCAAGCATCCAGCTCCACACAGAAGATCAGCAGAGCCCCAGGAACTCAGCAGAACTTTGAGGAGCAATTAACAACTTCAAAGTCAGGGTTGTAAGAACAGTTTTCCTTTCTCAAGGGTGGGCCAGAAGACCCTTAAAGGCCAAGTAGCCAATACACAACTGTCCCGTAGCTCTCCATCTGTAACGTTCTGCCTCCCTCCTGGAGGAAAGGAAGCACCTAAAATCCCACCTATACTTATGGGATGTATCAAACCCTCCATGCTTTCCAAACTGCTGGCAGATACAGTCCTGTGTCCCGTGTGTCTGCCAGAGGTTAGAGATCCACTGCAAACATGATGGCAGGATCAAGAGGCTCCTCCATGCTGTCACTCCCCAGAGATCTGCATGAAGGCAGGTTATGTACAACATCATGCACTCAATCTCAGTTTGGTTCTCTATGTTCTACCACCTATAGAATAATTTCTGGTATTAAACTGCTAAGGGTGGGTATTTTGAATTGTGCCACTGCATGTTTGAAAGTTGATTAATCAACCTTCTCAAATCAGCCTTGGGGAAACATTGTTCTCTCTCAGTATTTATTTATTTATCTACCCATTTCAACGCAGCCAAGACTCGGGGTTTGAACCCAGTAACTAGGCAAAACAACACCCCTTCTCTTTTGGAAGGTGAAAAGCAAAGGCAGCTTTAGCTGACAAGCAGCAAGATGTGCCTTCACATCAGCGACTCCTCCCTCAGCTTCCTGCTCTCTGTTTGCAGAGCAGCATCAAATCAGGCTAACAGGCTGCCCTCTACCTGCTACCGACCTTATCTTCACTAATCCCACCTATCTCTTAAGAGGCAGGGACAGCTTTGGAGAGTGTAATTGTGAACAGCCCGTGAGCTTAAGAGGGGGAAGCTCTGGCATGGGCCTTTCAGGTCACTGCCCTTCCACCTGGGAAGCACAGCAAGACACCTTCTCAACTCCACGGAGCTGAATGTGAATTGCAACAGAGATGCAACTGCACAGGAAGCACCTATTTTCCCCTCAGTGAGCGGTAGGGCTGAAAATCAACATTTTGTGAGGTGTCCCTACTTATTTAATCCAGCAGTTCTCACAATGTTTGCAAGAAACAATGGTATGACTGGATTTAAAAGAAAAAACAAAGTAAAGGCTGTGAACTTTCTTTTCCTTACAAAAATATGTAGGAAGAAGTCCTTGGATGTTCCCACTCCTTTCTGGCCTTGTCTTTAAAGACATTAATATGCTTAAATACCTGAGAATTAAGTTTCAATTACTAGGATCCCCCAGAGGTGTTTTTACTTTTTCTTCTTCATTATGCAAACAACATGAGGCAAAAGCAGGTTTTCATGAGACCACCCTCAAAGGCATCAAATATGCTGACTCCTAACAACAGAATTGGAAAGGAGAACACAGTCTTGGTGAATGTATTTTAATGTAACAAAGAAAAGGGGAAAAAAAAAGAAAAAAAAAGAGGTCCTTTCACTCTAACAGCACAACCACAGGATAGGAATGAAAATAACGTGATTTCCCAGGATCCTCAAAAGGTCATTCCATATAATTTCATCACCTGCGAGGGTGCAGGGTAGATCTGATTGTTACTGCTGCCCTTTTTTTGGGGTGGAAAAAAGAGATTTGGCACTTTCAGTTCCCTCCTGTTCTCCAGGCAGAAGCAGCACCAGCCATCACTCACTCCACCTCCCTGGTGCTGAAAAGACTGAGCAGGATACCAGAACAATAATGCAGAAATCTACAGGTGTAGACCCATCATAAGAGGCAGTTAACGCAGTTAATAATAAATACAGCCATTTAGTGAAACCATCCACTTATTTTGTTTACGCACTAGAAATTTTCGGCCTCTTGGGAAATTATCTTTCATCCTCTGGGAATGGAGTCTCATGGTTGGCTTCAAAGATGCTGGCACAAAGCACAGACCTTTGGTTTAATTGCCCTCTTTTGAAGCGGAATATTAAGTCGAATGAAATTGAATATGAAAGGGAGAGTCCATAGTGGAGTTGATGGGAATGAAGCACAGACCATATCTGGCCCCTTATCCTCATCTCTAATGTTACTAAGGGAAGCATATTTTCCCATGAAACCTCTGGAAAACGCTCCAGAAAAAAAAATAAATTAAAATTAACAAGAATGTCTTGGATGGAAAAAGCACTACACTTCCCCGAGTAAATTTCATTTCATTCTATTTTTTAACATGTGACGATATCCACAGGCTGTGTATCTAAGGCTGGAGGTCTCAGAAGCACAGCCAGCCGGCAACGGTGCCAATCGTCAGGAAATCACTGATACCGAGTTAGACCAAGGTCGTTTGGTAACAAACCCACTGGTAATGTTCTTAAAGAATCGTGGTGTCTATGCAGCAGATGTGTGAAAACAGAAATATATATATATATATATATATATATATATATACATTTCCACAGACACATGTAAGTAAATACACAGAGAAGTGCAGCAAAACCATCCCTGTGGACAATGGGGGTTGGTTTGCCCCCAGCAGGCAACAATTTAGTATTTGCATTACCTCATTAAAAAGAAACGGCCAAAGTGAATGGCTTGAACCGCGTTTTTGTTTGCTGACACAAATTGTTACTCAAACAAAAGAGAACAACCGCTCAGAAGGTATGAACGTGCCGTGAAATGCTTAACTTTTGACAAAGAAAACTTTACAAGTGTGGGGGGGAGAGAATGGCTTCTTCCCCCTTTCCTGGAACAGCAAAATTTTCGACTTCTTTTTTTCACCGACATTCAAGGCATTGCTTACTTAAAGCTTCCAAAATTTAAATGAAACAGAATTTAAATGCATTGCCTTTATCCAGTCAAGTAAATGATTATAGATGCTGCAAGTATTCCAAGAAGGTGGCTTGTTTAGTCATCTTTGTTGGGTGCCCTGAAACTCCTCTTTAAGAAGACCGGAGCTGGATTTTCATTCGGCATTTGAAGAAGTTCTTGGGGTAAGGGCCTCAAGCACATCCTGCACTTTTGGCTCTGGGAAGTGTATGCCATTTACATGCAGGAGGATAAGCTGTGGCCCCAAAAGGGATGGGGATTCGACAGCTGATCGTGAGTCCTCACAGGTAACACAGAGTGGCTGGGGGATCGAACCTGCAGTGTGAACTGAAGATAAATGCTTCTTGGGCAAATACAGAAAGCCACGGCAGGCAGGGAATCCTCCAGGCAGCCACAGAGCCAAACTGTACTCTAAATTATGGCCTGCTGTACATCAAAAATGCTGATTTGGGGATTGTTCACTTTGTTATAATTTTCCAAGAGTAATATCCTGCAGGGAACAGCCAAGTTAATACAATGTTTCCACTCAAAAATTGGCAGGGTGAGCACAGCCGATGGGGTGGGTTTTATAAGGGTTCGCCTGCTGATAAAATGTTATTGCAGAACGCGCAGGCTAAGCAGAACCTCATATTTTCCATCCAAGGATGTAACCTTAGCCTAGCAAAACCCAGTAACCAGCAATAGTCGCCTGGACTCGTAATACAATGTACAGTTTGACTCTGTTTCAAACATGTTCTGTAATTTATAAGACCGTTCGGCCACTCAAAGTGTGCAGACGCCCTTTTGTCTCGCTGATCCTCCGAGGTAATGGCTCGAGATACGACCCAAACCCGCTATTTTCACACATGCCACACGAGGCTCATCTGCTCCATCCGAGCAGGAGTGTAATTATGCATCTACTCACCTCATCCACAACTATTTGCCCATCTCTCCTGAACCCTCGGGGTTCTTTCTCCGAATTTCCTTTTTTTTTTTTTTTTTTGGCACAACGAGCCAATAATTTACAGCGAAATACGAAACTGAGGTAATGCAACAAAACAAAAGCTGAGATCGAACAACTGAACTGGAAAAAAAAAAAAATCCAAAGTGTCAAAAAGCCCCCGCTGCTCTGTCGTGAGCACGGCAGGAAGGTAACAGATGCGTGCAGCCCTGAAACCATCCTCCCTGCTCCTCTCCCTGCCCTGTGCCTACAGTGCTCAGCACTCCCTTTGCAGCCATCAGCTCACATAAAGCTCACAAGCTGCTGAAGTCTGAGATTCATGGAAAAAAAAGAGAGGGGGAAAACTCCATTTCACGCTGCATCTCCGTGATCAGCACCACGCACAGCTGAGGTTTCAACTTCTGCGTCCGTCGCCAGATGACAGATCAGTGTGTGAACACCAAGAGCTCCAAGGAAGAAGCCAAGTACCCCAAGAGCCCTTTGGGTTGGGCACAGGAGAACGCACAAACACACACACCGACAAATGCTACAGGTCTCCCCCAGGGAACTCGGAGAGCTCAACGTGATGGGAATTATACAGAGTGACAGTTTTGCCCTAATTTGCAAAATGTGGTTTTTTTCAGTGTATCTGTTCCACATCCAGTGCTGTGCAGAGGAGGAAACAAACCCCCAAACATCGCCTTGAGGCTTCAGGCCAAGTGCTTGCCAGGAGCTACTAACGAACATGTGCATGTGTGTCAGCGTGTGCGTGTAAATCCACAGCTCTTCCCTCCAGCCCCATATACAGTGCAGGGAATCTGTTAGTGCTTAAATGGTGGGGAAGGTCAAGGATTTGTTGTGGGAAAGCCAACAGCAATTCTGCTGCCTCCCTGGAATACTGCGAACAGCCAAACTGCACAGCTGAACTAGAAAAATAAAAATTGCCCTTTCATTTCAGACTTTAAAGAAACTGTGGGCTTTCTGGTCTTGGGATCCAACAGCGCGTGGGTACAGACCATAAACTGAGGGCAGTAAGTTATTCCCTTCATAAGCAGAGCTCCCTCTACATAATGTGACAACAAGCCTTCCAAAGGCAGAACTGGGACTCCACAAACCTCCTTGCTTAGGGGCCTGCCAGAAGCCCAGTGACCCTCCCTGCATTTCCTAGGGATTTCTCCAACTTTCCCTGTGCTCCTCCAGAAGAAGAGGCACGCAAACACTTTGGTGAGAGGTGGGGAGATGTCCTGGAAACACAGCACAGTGCTTTGCTCCATCTGGAAGCTGGATTTCCCTTCACACCACGAGGGATGAACCAAGAGAGGTTTTCAGGAGAGGTCTTACTCCCTCCACAAGTGTCCATCTGCCTCAGGTCACACACACACACACACAACTCTGGGGAGCACCAAACCAACTGTTTAGCGTCCCCAAGAGCAGATACAACCAAAAGCTTACTCCACCTCTGGGCTGCAGGGTGGCATTTCGAAAGATGTCATCTGAATCCCCAAGCTGGTCTCAGTCTTCACTTTTGGGAACACATTTTTCCATGGAAGAAAGCAGAGAGTGGGAAAGACCCTCTGTGCTCAGGGGTGGCTGTTGCAACACCCTTGTTTGGCAGAGGAGGCTGTGGTGTCCCAGCAGCTGTCCTGGGTGGCAGCCAGGGGCTCTCGCTGAAGGTACCTCCTCCCGTGTCCAAGGCTTTTATGAGTCCCAGAATTACACAAGAGGACAGATGCCAAGTTCAGTATGTTCCCGGTTTTACCAGCTGCCTTTTTTAATTAAATTAATTCAATTCATAATGGGATGAGAAATTATGAATAACGAGGTGCGAAAGCTTCGCTTGTTTTTGTTGGGGTCCCTCGAGGTTTAGCTGGGGATGGTCACTCAGCAGCCCGGGGCTTCAGCTGGTGACCTTTGTTTGGTGGGAGTAGGAAACTAAAAGCATTGAAGAGCCAATCCCATGTAAAAAGCACAGAGCATCTAGCCCGTGTTGTACTCTCCTCCACTAAACTGCTGCTAAGTGCCATCAAAAGGGAGCATCTCTATGGACTTCATCCCAAAGCTTCCAGCAGTAAGTTCCATTACCAAACCTCAAACCATTTACTCTTTCAATCAGTTCCATTTTAGACCTCTGTGCACTACTTCTTCATTAGTCACAGATACTCAGAAAGCAGGTACTTTGCAATTGTTGCTCTCTCCACCCTTAAGACAACTATGGGAAAAGTCATGGGGCAACACTCGATGTCAGGACCTCCCTGTCTTTCCTTCCCACACCTCATCACAAGCAAAACCCCCTGGGGACTGAGTTCACCAGTGAAAATATTCACTGCTGTGTAGACCCCAGGCCTGAGGGATCTTCCTTTCATCATATAAACCTCTCATCCAATTAGCAACTTCTTGCCACGATAATCGTGAAAGCAAAGCATTTGCCAAATCCGAGAAGCATTCTGAGCATGTTACACGACCCAGCTGGGTTCTGGTGGCACGTGCCCTGTCCAAACAGCTCGACCTTTAGTAGGGTGGGTGATGGAGTGAACAATTCATGCCAGCAGTTGAAATGTTTTCTAAAGAAATCATGAAAAGAAAAAAAAAAATCAATTGCTGGCCTCACGCAGTAACATCAATACTTGACAGAGAGCAAGCACTTGGTTTCAAAGGGGTCATTAAGCCCTAAACTATCCACTTAGCATGAATGCCACTAGCAATACTGGTCAAGTCAATGTTCGTGCATGATTACACTTCAAATTTAGCTGTGAAGCTGTTGTAGTAACGGGATCTGTGGAGACTTGTTTCTCTTTCTAATGGACTTAAATTGCCAGTAAAACAGGGCCCAGGACAACGATGCAAAACGAAGCCTGAAGAACAAACAAGCATTTTCAAAGCACTGTGAAGATATCAAGGCGATTTTGCCTTGCCTGACCAATGCACATATTTAAAACAAACAAACAAAAATATTCAATTAAAAATCAATAAAAATTGTGCACCTTTTGAATCAGCTCATATAGGGGACATCCATTCCATGGTGTTCTTCTCTACTCCTTCCTGCTATAAGCTGCTTTTCCTTCCTATGAAGCTTTGTCCTGAAGCACAAACCAGCCCTGCAAATGCTCAGCCAATTGAAAACTTCTGCTGAGGGCAAGTGGTTGAGCAAAGGGATATTCCTCTCTCAGCTCAGGAGAAAATAAAGCAAACACAGCACACCCAAGACTGGCACTGTGTTCCTTGGCCAGGGAGAAGTGTCCATCCCTCTTCTTCAGGGCTCAATCTGGCCAGTGTGCAAGTGGTCCTGCAGAAGTCCTTCAGCACCTTTTGAATGCTTCCCAGTTACTGCAGGGCTAGTTTCCGCTTCAGAATTTTGTCTTCAGAATTCATGTAAGATCTGCAAACCAGCTTTTGCTCTGAGATTTGCCAATGGACCAAACCTTTCGATGGAAATAAGTTCTGCACTCCCTCAGGCCCTATAGGCTCAAATGTTTTCAAACATGAAAGCAAGAATGGAGATGTAAATATCCCACCGTGCTGCAGAAAGCAGTGTCACTGAAAAAAAAAAAACCAAAAACAAACACCCAAGCAACAACAACAACACAAAAGCAAACACCCCAAACAGAATCTGCTATGCCACACAGGTGCCCCATAAATATCCTCTTTAAGTGTTTACCCACAGCGGAATTTGGACTGCAGTAAAAAAACACTCATTTGTATTCAGCTGAAGGACTGCTGCTAATGCTGCAGAAAAACCCAGTGCAGGCTAATTCTCACTATTAATGAAAACAGAATATCCTAAAGCTGTGAACTAATAGATATGCAGGCATGGCCCGTGACGGTTTGTAGATAATATAAAAATCAAAGCTTTAATTTTTTTCTTTCTTTCTTTCTTTCTTTTTTTTTTTTTTGGTTTTGGTTTTTTTTTCTTTCCCCTTTTTGTTTTCCATCGCTCCCCAACTTACAAACCCCGACAGACTTTGCAGGGCAGCTAAAGGCAGGGGACCCCGAGGAAATGGTCCTGCAATCCCCACCTCGGGAAGGGTGAACGCGGCGAGTCACGCCCAACCCAAACACAACCTCCCAAGCTTATCAATTTGACCCACACGGCTCCAGCCGGGGCCAAAGAGTGAAGGTGCAGCTCGGCCAGGTTGTGAGAGGTGCCAGGAGCCACGGGGTGGGCAAACCCTCCTCCCCAGCACCCCCAGAGAGGGGCTCCCAGGTGGGCATCACCCATTCTGCAGGAGGGCTCGGCCCCTGCTGGTGCCCTCGGGAAGTCAGAGGTGATGGGCAGTAGATCCCTTTCCAAAACCACTGGATTTCGTGGCAGTTTTCCACGAGCTTTTTAACACCCCAGCGTTTCCATGTGCCTTCGCCCACCTTTGGTCTGACAGCTAAGCAAAGAAAATGGAATTTCTTCAGTGCACACGCCTTGTATTGCAGCACAGAATTCTTGATAACACCCAGTTCTTGGGGCTGGGGGCGGGGCAGGGCTTAGACCATATCAAATCTATATAACAGTGCAAATAATTATAACACAGAGATCCCGATTCTGTAATCCTCTTTTGACTATCTCAAGGGAAATCCATTATTCTGATCCCTATTTAGTCAAGGCAAAGCAACCCAAACAAAACCAAAACCAACCCTCCACAAAAGCCATGGCCCAGCAAGGATCTGATAACCTGAATTCAGGTTGTACCTGGTGTGCCTTTTTCCTTGGTGTACCTTTTTCTTGGCCACACTTGTTCCAGCCCTTATTCAGAGACACTAAGCCAAAACCCCCTGCTTTATCTGCAACAGATGATGATTTCCATGAAGAATTCTTTACTGCAATTACAGTGGCACAAAATAAACACCCAAACCAACAAAAAATAATTGGAAGACTACAGCATAGGACTTCTCTGCCAGGGCTTAGATTCATAAACGACAAACAACCTTTTTTTTATCTTTTTTTCTTTTTTTTTTTTTTTTACAAGTGCTTTACAACAGGCAGCCCAAACTGGGAACAAACCTGAAAGACTTGCACCCCTCCTTCTGAACACTGCTTTTCCTGGCTGTAGACCCAGGTCTGCTTCCAGACCTAAGCACAGTGCCTCAGCACTTCAGCAGGGCTGCAGAAGATCTACCCAAGGGTAGAATGTGACCTTGTGTTTTCATACCACAGCCCTGCAGGTACTTACACTCTCCCCTTTCATACCTGTGCATGTAAAAGCACTGTTGGCTTTAGATAACAGCTGTCCATAGAGCTGCCTGCTGCACAGCTCAGTGTTTGCTATTCCCTCCCATAAATGAAAGTATGCTAACAAACTGGCCAGGCTCTCAGAAGCCTCTGGTGTTCAAACTTAGTGCATAGCAGCAAGGGAACACATGCATTTTAAACAAGGAGTGCTAATAAATAAATAGATAGAGATTAGATAGATAGATAGATAGATAGATAGATAGATAGATAGATAGATAGATAGATAGATAGATAGATAGATCAGTCTGGTGTGATGAAATATGGAGTCTATGAGATAACTTTCTAAACTTTGGGAATTTTCCTCTCCCTGACATCCCTTTCACTTTGAGTGCAGGTGATGAGTTATGGACAAAACTTCATTTTCAGAGATGAGCCCTGCCAACCACCTCGTCCTTCAAGTGACGCCCTGAACTTCATGCACTGGGATAATCTCACTGCCTTTCACTTTAACATTTCAACCAGACTGTCCCCTCAACGTCTCTGTGAGCAAAGGAACAAAAAAATTCCCTACCTGGCTAAACCACTACAAATGGGGAACCCAGTTCCTCTGCCTCTGGGAGTGCCTTTCAGATAAACAGTCATCAGACTTCTAAGCTTTTCTGTCTCTCCATCTCCAAAAGCATTTTTAATATACATCTAAAGCAGCTTGTTAAAATTCTGCTAGTGCTGGAAAGCATTCCTAATGTAACATGGAGTTTATCATCAGAGGTGAGTGATTAATTAGGTATCAGGCAGACAGGCTGCATTTTTTCAAGGTGGATGTAACATTTCTGAGATAAAGCACTGCCTGCTTCATTTTTGCTGCAGTGCATTTAAAACACGGCACACAAGCAACATAATACATCAATAAAAATTCTGCTTTTGACAACAGATTTACTTCCTTTTGTTGTTTCAGGCGCATTATCACACATGTTACATGTCTGAACACTTTCAATACAAATTATTCATTTAACACAGCAGTATGACATGAATGAAAAATCTTTCATGCACTATATTCACTTGGCATGTTTGTGCCAGAACTAAACAGACTTTCCAAAGGGATTTCTTGGGGAGCACTTCCATCAGTTTTCCTTATTCTCTGGGCAGCACCCTGAAAATGTGAAATTTCCAATCCCAGAATACAGCCACTGTTGCTGACTTGAACTTAGTGAACTTCCAAGTGCTTTTTGGCATTCGTTCAAACAAAACATACCGAGGCTGAAGGATGGTTATCGAGTATAAACCTGCTCCACTGTGCTCAAGTAAGAGTGACAGTGAAGATACTTACCAAGAATCTGTGAGGAAGATCAGAATGGGAATTGCAGAGAACATCAGCTCAAGTGCTGGAGGTTATACTATATGAAGCTGCGCAAAGCAGAGGTTCAGAAATCATCCAAAAGTGATCTTTAAATGTTCATACCTACCTGACCCAGGCTAGGAGGGCAAAGCTGCCTTACAACCCAACACAGCTCTCATGCAAAAGCTGTGATTTTTCAGAGGCATTTCAATGGCAAAACCTCGTTCGCCAGGGCTTGGGTTCAGCTCTGGTCATCCAGTTACAGCAGCTGAGACAAACTCCTGCAGTGTTCTCTCCCACACTATCCAACTCAGGACCCTCATGAGGGAGAAGGGATGAGAGAGCCCCAACACTGCCTGTGCTTTGCTGGATTGTCAGGACCAGCCCTGGAGCACTCAGAGGGAAGCAGAGACTAAAGAACTGTTTGCTCCAGGCCCCCATGCCATCTGTCTCACAACCAGCAGCAGTTCACTGGTGCGCAGCAGTAGAGGAGAGTAAAATCCAGTCTGCAAAGGAGCTCTCAGTTTTACACAGTTTTGGATTAGCACCTGTGGAGATTTTTGTCCATATGGTGATTTCTGTGACCCGAAACAGAACACTAAAGCAGCTGTCCAGAGATTACTGTCAGAATGGTTTTCTGGTGTTTATTTCAAGAATTAGAAAGCTACATTTGTGATTTTGTTTTATGCAGCCTGATACAAACAGTAGCTGTGGGGGGAAAGTCTTCAAGAGAAAAGCAATCAATAATAATCTTACAAACACAATGCCACTGAGAGTAATAAGTAATTCATCATAATCCCAAGCATGTTTTTTCTAAGCAGACAGTATTATTAATACATAGATACACAGCTCTTCCTAAGAGCTGATAAGGATTAAGAATACAAAGAAATGTAGCAAGTCCATTAGCATAGAGGGTCTTCTTACACCATAGTATCTTAAAAGGAAAACTCACATATAAGATCCTGACCTTGCACTACCAGGTTTTCAATGATAAGGTATAGTCTGAGTCCAGACCACCTTCAAACTTTCCTAGTCTTTCCTATGTCTCTTGCCTCCCCTACAACCATTACATTTTATTATAATTGACAATAAACACAGTTATAATGTACCACACTAAGGTTTACTAGACAACAAAACATCTTCATAAGCACACCCCCAACACAGACTCTGTACTGTCAAATACAGTATCAAAATTCCTTGCAAAAATGTAACATGAAACCGTATCCAAAGTTCAAAAATACCCATAAATCAAAACTTCTGATACTTCCAGTTACTCGTGACTTCCACTTCAATCACCCTCAGCGGCTCATTGTCGAGAAATGCGAAGTATCTGCCCTCACCAGTCCCGCCCTAGGGAAGTGTCGCCAGGGCAGCCTCTCAAAACCCTCACTCCCTTCTACAGTGTAATTTTTGTCACCTCTGGAACAAGCGTCTTGACCCTGGACAAACTCTAAGCCTACAGCGAACTCATCTGATTTCAGAGACTGCACACAGACTTGAAATTCTGCATCTGTCAAAGAGCTTGCTGAATTAGAGCCATTGCCAACTATTTCCATTAAGAATTTTTCTCAACTTCTGAACAAATTCATGCCCTCCTTTCACTGTTAAGTTCCTCCATCAACTGTTAAGTTCCTACTCTCACTTCAGCTACGTGCACTTTAAAAATCTGTCTAACATACTTTTGTGAGTGCTACATAGACGGGAGCTGCTTCAGTGCCAGGTGGTATAGCAGGTGCTGTGGTAACACCATTTTTTCCTTACATTATAAAGCAGAAGTGCCAGGGGCCTCTATATACCAAGAATTTCATATTAACACATCGTCTCGGGGCTATATAGTAAGTAATTCTCAGGAAGAGAGCCAGAGAGAGATGTATGCACATACACACACACTCCTTTGCAAGAACTCCCATGTGAAAGCTGTGGCTTCAACACATCCAGTGTGTAAGTGAAATGCCACTCAACTCCATCAAGTTCATTCCAGCAAGTTCAGAGATGCCTCCTTTTTGCTACACCATCAGACCACGGCTTTGGCTGGCAGAAATCAATGTTGAAGGCAAGGTGCTTCACACAGCCTAAAGAATTCACCCATACTGATCCCATCCAAAAATGTATCTAGGAATAATCTTTCAGGAAAATAAAGTAGAAGGATAATTACCAGAATATGTACTTCTCAGACTTACTTGCCTTACCCAAGCAAAAGACTCATTTCAGGTTATAACACTGTCACGACAAAACCTTGTGATGTGTTTATCATCTTACCTTCCTGTTTCGGGAGAATTACTTTTTGATACCATAGGGTGATATTCTCTATGAGTTTTTCCTTTTAAACTAGATGGGAAGAGTTTTCTTAGGCAAATAAAGTAATAAAAAACCTGATCCTGCAGTCGTGGTGGGAAAATACCCACAGACTTCAAAGGCGTATATGATGGCTACAGTTTGCAGGATTGAGCCTGCAGAAGAAGATGCACGTCCATGCTGCAGTGTTCCTGTAACTGAGGAGCAAGAGTTGCAGCTTTCCCTCCCTCTCCTCCAGCCCTCCCTAATTTTACCTTTTCTGTAGACTTCCACACATGCAGCTGCAATGCTTTCTTCCAAAGCTGCAGAGCCAAACCACCTTTGAGGCCCAACCTGAATTGCACTTTACTGCCCACTGTCAAATACAACAGGAAGGTGGAGATGGGACAAGCAATTTTACCAGTGGACCATCTAAAGACCATTAACTGAAGAGTTGTATTTTTCTTGGGTAAAGCACTCCTGAAGCTGCAGAGACTGGAGAATATACTCCTTGGGGTTACCTTCCCACCTCTACAATCACCACCCTAAAGAAAATTAGGCAAATCAATATGGGCAAACAGTAACTGCAGGAGGACAGACTTTGTTTAACAAGAACATTTCTGTTCCACTCATCCCCTGACTATAACAATGAAACTCCACCGACAGGCTGGTAGGGCAGCTCCTCCTTTGCATCCCATGCTGCAGAGGTGGAAAGTCCACCTTCAACTCTCCATTATGCTTTGCATTATCAAAGCGCCTGCATTGGCTATGTTGAATATCACCAAGAAAGTATCAGAGCTGGAGCAATTCACTGCTTGACTAAACTAATGGCATATTTTCCTGCTCTCTTCACTGCATTATCAGTGCACTCTTAACAGCTGTGTTGCTTAATGCACTGTTAAATACCCCGTGCTATTTATTTTCTTGCAAAAGATCTTCCCTTTCTTCCCGCTTTGGATCAAAGCCCATTTTGCATCTCACTGCAGCCAATAATTTATCTAACCAATCATGTGGAAGGGATGAGGGGAAAAAAAGGAAAGGTTTTACTTAGACTGGTGCATTAATGCTTACGAAAGCAATGAAGACTTTTTAATGTTCACGTTCTAATAACTAATGTTAAAAAAACCACGGGGAAAACTAACAGAGCAAAAATACAGTAAACTTCTACTGTCTTTCAACTTTCATACAAACCCTGCAATAACGTTGCTATTTCTGCTGACCTAGTGAGCACTTGGCAGAGGTAATGAAAAGGTACCTGTTCTCTACACACAGGTGGGTGTAAACTTTCAGCTCAAGCCATGCGAGGGACTTCTGGGCCATTACAGCAATTGTGGATCTGACCCAGTAATTTTTAGCTGACAGTATTTCTTTTATTATTTATGACTACACCTTCAGAGCGAAAGTCTTATTTTATGAAATTATATAAACACAAATTGAGGGCAGCAATTTGTTCCAGGGGCTGAAGACGCTCCCTGGCAATCTAACAATGGATGGAATTATTGCTGACCATTTCACAAAAGCTTTTATCCAAGTTTATGGGCCATTAAGCCCAACAGTGCGATTACCACTACGATATCATCACTCTCAGTAGTTCAGTGTTGGCTCAGAATGATCCACTTCCTAATCCTGTCTATTATAACCAGTCTGTTTACTTACAAGCTGTATGTTTGCTGTTCCTGAAATGACCCAAGTCTTTGAAACAGCATCTGAGTTTGGTCCACGGGCAGGATCCAATTGGTACCATACTGAACCAGGACAAAATAGCCTTCCTTTCAAATGCCCATAACCAATTCAGATTCTCCCTTCATAAGTTGAAACACAGATGTTAGCTAAGCATGCCTGTATCAAATTCCATCATACAGGCAGTACAATAAAAAGGTAATATTTCTCTCCAGAACAAAGAATTCAGTTCTTGACCTGAGTTTGTCATTGACACCTTCCATGCCCTATGCTGTCAGGAATTAATTTGGATTACAGTAACAAATAACCAGAGAGAAAAGAAACAGAGAAGGTGTTAATTAGCTACTTTTATTCTTGATTCACTGAATAAAGTGTGCTCACTGAGGCAAACCAGACTTCTGCTGTTCAAATCAAGATGACCCTCATTTAGAAAAAGGGTCTGTTCTTCCTTTTTTGCACATGATAAATCTTTCAAGTGTCAGGGAGAATTATCCCCAAATACTGATGGGAGCATCTTACACACTGCTGAACACAAACTTCCATGGTGCTGGATTAGCTCATCTACCACAGACAACTGTGATAAAGTGATGCTGCCTAGGGGATCTGCCTCATTAAGGAGGGAAAGAGAGAACAACAGCAGATCTGAAGAAATAAAATGATTAACAAGAGCACCTTGCAGAGCTTATTAGGTAGGAAACAGACTGGCGATAGCACTAATTACTTTTTGAAGACCAGATGGAAACGAGAGGGCATTTCGGTGGTCATCCTTTTAAATCCCAACCAAAAAGACAAACATCAAACATATCCATTAGCTGGGCATGTATCCTAACACAGATGCTTTAAGAATAATGAGATCCTGCCAGACAACTGAAGATGCTCAAGTTTTAAGTTCACCTCCTACTGCAGACATCCTCACTGCATGAGGCCAAATTAGGAATTACAGATGACGTTTACACCTAATTAAAACCTCTACAACTCAACTACTTATGCTGCTTTATGTGTGTGTGGAAGCCGAGCACACAACAGAAATTAGGCTTGCGTGTTTCCCTTTCCAGATGTGCTGTGAAACACTTGTCCCTGCTCCTACTCTTGCAGACTGAACCTCTGCCATTAATTTTGGGGTAGGGATAATGGCACCTACCCAGATGCTACAGCAAAGGCAAAGTGTGGAGCTGCTAACACCTTGCAAGCACTTCACTCGTCCTGCTGCACAAACCCCAGCCCAATTCTAATGCTGGCTTTCCTCTGCTGCACCAGTGAAGCTTCAAATGGAACCCTGTGCTCTGTCCCCAACATGTACAGCTACACAGGGAGCAGCTAGTGAGGTTTTCATTAGAAAGCCAAACACTAAATGGTCCACTTGCACAGGGGATCAGTGCCCTGCCAGCCACCGTGCCTTGCTAAGGACAGTCTCACTGTGAGAGATCAGATACCAGCCAGAAATAGGGAACCTGAACACTCTTCCTGGGCATAATTCATCCTCTGTTCACATTACCACAGGTCTCTGCAGGGAAAGACCTGGATCAGACCCTGAGGGAGGAGAAATGGGACTCTTGATAGGTTTTCTGACAGCCTGGTGTTTAGAGAGTGTCTTCAGTCCCTTAGTCTGGCTCTGAAAACAACGTCACACTTCCACCACTTCCCAGCTCTCATCAAATGCCAAGGGCCCCACGTCCTACACACTGCTCTGTGGTGCAAAACCCACATTCATGCGGAGACCCAACAGCTTCAATTATGGTCTAGCTGTGACAAGACAGCTTCCAGAGCCAGGATTTTGCCAACTAACACTTCTGTTTCAAAAAAAAATCGGTTTGTTTTGTTCTGGTTTAATCGGTTTCTCGCTTGGGGTTTTCTGTTTGTTTTTAACAGGGGAAAGAAAAAAAAATCCAAAAGGCATGTACTTGGTGCTGAACTAGTCTGAAGAGCAGTAAAACAAATTGAATCCTGTTCAGCAAGTGAGGATGTCAAAATTCCGTTCACGAGAAATAGGTTGCAATAAAAAAGGAGGAGGAAACACACTTCAGTTCTGTAACAGCTTTTGACTGAAGGCACTTCTGTGTTCAGCAGTTTCCAGGCTGTTGTGCCAGCTACTCATGGGCTCTCACCCATAGACTTGAGGATATCTCTCCCACATTTTTGTGAGGGAATCTTTCCTTGTCTTCATCTGCCCAATAGATACCTCTGCACCCTCAGATTTGCCATATGAGAAGCAAGTCTGTCTAACATCAGTCCCATCTGCTCGTACCACAGAAGAAGATCTGGGATCTTCCTTATTTTGAAAAGTCCTCTTATCAAGTAAGTATCCTTAATGTCTTATGTACCTTTCACGCTGTATTCACAGAAAAAGGTGGAAAGAAATATGACAGTAAATTTTTCTCCTGAACAGAGCAGCTCATCATTCAGCCAGGAGATCCCCACATCTGGTTCTCCATAACCCCAGGGTACACCTTCTACCAGAGCTACTCAGTGCTTTTGATAGTCCAGGGTGTGTTTTGTCCATCTCACCACCAGGGATGACAGAATAGTAGAGCGACCTTACTTTTTTTTTAAAGACTCTTTTCACACCACCAAGACCACCTGGGATACTTTCATTTGGTAACAGAGTTACTTAAGATTAAGACAAACTACAAAGTAACAGCATCAGGGATAAGTCTAGGAAGACCTTTTCTTCCTTGGGTTCTACGCTGAATTACAATGCTTTCATTCCAAGTCCAAACCCAGGAATGAGCATTGTACAAAGTACAACCCCTTGGAAACACCAGGGATAGCATGTAACCCATAAGAACATCTGAGAAAAGCAGTTTTCTGCCTCTCTGGTTATACCACGTTCACGGGAGTTGGTGGCCCAGGAAGACATGAAGGAAAGTTAAGACTGCAGCAAATTGTAAATATTTGGGAAGCACCTGCTTGAGAATTTCCAACTGCAATTACCGAAAACAGAAATGCAGTTGGCAAGGTGACTTCTTCTTTTTCCTATTAAGTATTAGTGGAAAATTAATAAGAAAACATAAGTGTCGAAGATACAGCACAATGCCACCTGCCCAAAACAAATGCACACCTCGTTTTAAGGCGAGCTCTGGTTAAGTGGCCTGTGTTGAAATGCTACCTTGCACTCCAAGTCTAAGCCAGCTTAATCATATCTATTGAAAACCACATAACAAATGACATGAAATATGCAGCATGCCATCCTAATTGCAGAGGCTGTCTCATTTACTAGAAGTCATTTATTTATTCAAATGACCTGAACTATGTGATTCAACCTGAATCATGGAAACTGGTTACTGATCTGTGCAAACAGCCTCTTACTTCTTCGCTACAGGCATTGTTGAAATAACTGACCCAACTGCTAAAACAAGCTCCTTCCTTGAACCCTGCCCCGTTCCTTACTCTTCTCTCCTCAGTGAGCTTCTGTGAACATCACCCTTCTACAGAAACACAGAGAATTGAAGAATTTTTTTAAAAAATAATTACAAGACAAGTAATTAATAATGCAATTAATGAATTCAAAGGGAAAATTGGTCTTTTCAAGATCAGAGAACTGCTTTGCTGTAGGAACTGCACTTTGCAGAAGTGAAGGACGCAGCTCTCAAGAAGGAGCATTCACTACTCCAGCTGTGAATCAAACTCAGCTTCCAGAATCACACTTGTGCCTCAGATCTTCACTGGGAGGGGAGTGCATACATACCCCCAGATAGAAACAGCTTTAATTCGGGGTTTTTTGCTTGGTTGGATTTAGTTTTGATTTTTTTTTATTTTTTTTTTTTTTTTATTAAGTTAGGCCTTGCAAATGTGAAAGCTGCACAACTGTGCTGCAGCCACATAGAAAGCATAATTTAGGAAACGATTCAGGCTTGACATCTGCTTCCACCCCACCTTGATTTGCAGCCACTGCCTCACACTGCTGTTATTTCGGGAGGTGCTGGGGTTTCCCCTAGGGCAGTGGAGCAAGGGGGCAAGCATGCTGAGCCTACTGCAGGCAGGCAGTGAGCAGAGCTTCAGTCACCACGAGCCAAGCCACATGCAGATCATCTCATCTTGTGCTCTCTGGCCAGGCCCCAGCAAGGGACACGTCCCCAGGGAAGGACACACAGGAGGGCCTTCAGGAAAGAGGAGAAATGATGCTCTGTACGAGACATTTTTTCAAAGTTGATGAAGAAGCCCCAAGGGGGATGTTGGTTACCTTCAGTTCCAGGCAGTGTTTATCACTGGTTTGGACATGGGGCAGTAGACCAAAACACTAGCAGGCAGCTTCACCAGTGGCCAGATGTGTTCCCTCAGGCAACAGTTCAAAGTTCCCATGGCTTCCATCCCATGACTCAGGATAGGTAAAAGGATACTTTTCCCTATCTAAGAAGAGTGCTGTGAGAGCTTGCAGTGCCCCAGTGCCAGGAGTTGTTGATGTCCAGGGTCCTGCTGGCTGTCTTCATATTTATTGCTGCATCTGGTGCTGGGAAGGCAGGGATTATACCACTGTGTTCTGCTCACCAAACGCACACAAACGCCATTCCCACAAACTGATAATTTTCTTTTTACAAAAGCCAGAGCTGAAACACTGCTATCCTGTCATCAAGACAGCTGGTTTATATCCTCCTCTTCTTCCTTCCACATCTTCCCTGGAAAATATCCTGCCCGACACGGTGCCTGCTGAATGCCCAACCTCACTGATCTCCATGCCCAGGAAGGAGCCACATGCCCCAGCAGAGTGGTTCTGCCACAACTGCCTGTGCTGGTCCTTTAATTCAGTGGTTGGGATGCATACTTTTAATTCATTGGGTTGGGATGGAGGGGGCTGGCAAATCCCCCACTTTTCCAGGGAGTTGGAGGACACTCCTGGGCACGTCACCACCCTTCCCATGGCACCTTTGCAAGGGAAAGAAGGCGTAGAGCAGTAACCTCTAGACAGAGGAGAAGGCTTTTATTTGAACCCACCCAGCTGGCCCCTGGGGCACTGCTACTGCTCCTCAGCCCTCTCCCTGCCTGCCCAAAGCCCTTCTGCACCTCCAGAAAGCAGGCTGAGAGCCTCGGGCTCCTCCTCCAGCAGTCAGCAAGGCACAAAGAAGGCTCCAAACATGCAGAAGCCAGCGAGGTCATGGACACCAAGGTTCTTTTATTTATTTACTTGTATCTCGTGACTTTTGTTATTTCAATTGATGAAAATGGCCAAAGTGATCACGAGCATTTTGGACTACCTTTATCCCTACTTAATGTTCATCTGGATCAGGGTAGAGCTACTTATGTGCATGCAAATGACAGTTTAGCCCACACCAAAACCTTAATTTTTTGGGGGGAGGAGGAATGGAGGGTGGGAAGAAGTGAATTGAAGTTAGTTCATGAATTTGAGCCAAACTCAGCAAATATGACTTGGCCAAAAAATTAACTGGGAAGGAGGTATAAGAAAATCAAGTGGTTTTCTGGTATTTTCAAAATAAACCTGCAAATTTTCATTTCAAACAGCATTTCATTTTCCTTCTTATCCAACTTAAAAAGAAAAGAAATGCTCTCAGGTCAAATTTGATCTGCCAGATTATATTAAAACTGGGCTTTTTTGTTGGTGTTTTGTTGTTGGTTTTGGTGGTTGTTTTTTTTCTTTTCTTTTTTTTTTTTTTTTTTTTTTTTTTTTTTTTTTTTCCTCCCCACTTCACTAAAACCACCCCTGACATATTTGTTTCAGTTTGACTGGAAGTTATTCTTTTTCTGCAGATTTGGGGTTTTGTTTGTTGAGGTTTTGATTTTTTCTCTTCAATCACTGGAACAAACAAAAACCACCCATGATTCAAGGCATTCTAATGGTACAACCTGCATGTGAACACGTAGATGTTCACTCTCACGTACACAGAGATGTGCTGGGCAGAGGGAGGCCCCTTCCATCTGCCCTGCACGGATCTCGCAACAGGCAAAACACTCTTGGCATTAAAAAAAATCAAATCAAAAGCTCACACGTCGTTCTGGGCTCCATAAATCCACTGATTTCTCTCCTATCGATGCCTTCTGTTCTCTAAAAAATAACTTTTAAAAAAGAGCACTGTGATGGCACATGGACTTCTTAGCTCCAAAGCCAACCCATGTGGCCACATCTTTTCACTCTGGTCATCAGAAAATTTTCCTGTTTAAACACATGATCTCACAAGTGAGTTTCTTTTTTTTTTTTTTTTTTCCCCTTGGAGCAACCCTCAATATTATTATAAAGCACAGAAAGCACAAGACCCACACCTACACATTCTCCCTATATGACAAACTATGAAGCCATGTAGTAGTTCTCAACAGATAACCATCTTGTTTCAGCAGAAACAGACATTTATTTTGATCCAACTTCTCTGTACAGGGCAGTACCTTTATTTTCCACATTTCCTTTACAAATTATTTCTTCTGCCCATATTCATGCCAAATGCTCTGTAACTATTTCTGAGGACAAGAAGAAAGAAAAATCCACTGTTACTCAATACTGTTAGGTCAGCAGAATTCAGCCCTAAAAAAGGAAGCATTACTGTCCCATTTGCCATACTTGGAAGTCAAGAAGTAACACCTCAAAAACCAGAGTGGTCTGAACTAGCTGGGTCTCACATTGCACCTACTAATAGTGTTCCTGGAAGTTCCTGGAAGAAGGGACATGGGAAAAGGTCAAAATGACATTTATTTAACAGGATCAGTGTGTACTGTACCAGGCTGAACAGGGACTGTCAAAGTCCACACAGAGCATCAAGCAGTGGATTCCCACATCCTGTACTATTAATCTCCAGGAAAAAAAAAGGAATTTACCTGGACACTTTCAACCCACACCTACACAATGTTGATAAACCCACAGTGCCAGCTCCTTGTGCATCTCACAAGCTCTCCAAAACCCACAGGTATGAACAGCAGCAGTCCTCAGGAACAGACGACTTCTGATGAGTCACATCCAAGGCAGTCTTTATCCCACCCTCATCACCAGGACCTGGAGATGTGTGGCACTGCATCAGCTTCATTTGAAGGGAGCATGCCAGTGGTGAGGGCCTGTCTACTAATCCCTCATCGTTATCCTTGCTCTCCTGCCAAGGACCTCAACATCCTGCTCATTTCCCCCAGCAAAGGTGCTGAGTGAAGGTGCTGAGGACCCAGAGAGGAAGCTCTGCAATAACATCTTCAACTGCACTTACATCAAGACATGTTGCTCAAGATAACCCCGAGGAGAGCGCAGGGCAGGCCACTATCCCTGCCATGACATTAAGGGCTGCTTGAGTATTCAGCATACCTCCTACCAGTGCTACACAGCAAATCCAAGACCAAAAAGTGAGAACATGCCTTCTACTGAGGAGCAAATAAAGCTCTGCTGCATTTCCTAATAACTTTCTCCTTCTGGTAAAAGCAGCAAAATCCTAGCTGTGTCGAGTGCAGTTCCTGAGCCAGATGAGCCCTGGCTGACAGAAGTGCATTTTCCCCTAGTAGATGCTCAAGGAGAGCACTACAGCACAATGGGCTTTTGAGAAATTATAAACACAGTTAGAAGGCATCTAATTAAATTCACACACTTCCAAAATGGCAATTATTATATATATGTATATATATAACCTTTTTGCAGAATTAGACCTCAACCCCATTTTGACTAGTCTGGTTCTATAAAGGTTTGACATCCAGGTCACCCTCGCACACATTCCTAATACAGACCAGCCAAAGGATGTTTTTGTGGATACAGCCAGTTCTGGCTCCCCCAATTAAAGTTCTACAAGTCAAAGCATTTCTCTGAAACTTGTATTACACAAGCCCTTTTGCAATACAGATCCGAGCCTAACATGCGATTTCACCCAAGTTCTCATACCCATAATCGCTATAGTTTATAACATAACATGCTGACTACTAATTTTGAATACATATTAGTTTTTTCTGGGACAATTCACTCTCATGCAGCGTGGCTGTACTCTCTGAGGCACACATTCTACTGAAACCTGGACCAGACCAGGAGTTTGTAGCAATATCAATGGTCTCCATGCAAAACAATTCCATGAAGGTACTGTCATCCTGCCTAAAATGAAGTAAACCTTTCACTAGGCTTGTTCTTGAGCTATTAAGCAAAGGTAGTTCGTGCTCAAGGAAGATAAGGACACCTCCTGAAAGAACTGGTTTGGCTAGTCAGCTATCTTGCTGCCAAAGCTAGCATATCCCAGTGATTTCAGTGATACATGGATACCTAAATGCAAAAGTCAGCCCTGAGGACCATAATGGCCTTGTGTGACACTCCCCGAAAGTCTCCCTTTATAAATTAACAAATAAATTACAACGGACTACTCTGATTGTAAAGTCTCCAGGGCATTGATCTTGATTTCCTATTAATCTGCTAATCTCTTAATATACTCTTGATGCAAGAAATAACACATTTTTATTTACTACCACTTCAGTGCCAAGTCTGCTTACCATGCACACACACTTTGCTGAGAGGCCAATCTCTTTTGCAACATTTTGCACATAGTCACTGTATCTTGCAGATTGTCTGAATTAAGGAGATGACTGTTAGCGTTTTCTTTCCCTTCCCTGTTTGTCAGAAATTGCTCTTAATGATGGGATTTGGGCTTCATTCTTCATCATTCACACACTGAAGCACTGGAAGCAGGTCTATACTCAAGACTATTTATTTATTTCTATTATCTCACCAAACAGAGCCGTATCAGTATCTACATTTCCGTATCTCCAACTGAGTTTACCATCAAGACTACACAGACTTACTTTAGTTTCTAAATCCAAAAAAGTTTGGTCACTTACCAAGGAGAATAAAAAACAGTAAATGGTTGCTCAGACAAGACCTCACACAATAACACCTACACACACATATCAGCTCCCGTCTCCACGCAGATAATTCCACTTGTATCAGCGATAATACAAACACAGAAATGAGAGAACAGTGTACAAGCAACCCCGGGACTGTGATAGGAACATGAGGCATCCTCCACCTGCACCAAGCAGGCAGAGGACACTGCTGACTCCTCAGGCAAGCTGTGGTGTGTGGGCAGCTGCCTGCTCCTGGGAGGCCCCCGTGCTCATTCCCACTGCAGGCACATTTCACAGGCATCTCCTGCCAGAGCTCTGCTCCCAGAGCAGCAGCCAGGTCACACTGGAGTGCACTGGATGCCTGCACATAGCTGACCAAGCTCTACACAACCCACAAAGACTGGTTTACTTGTGTACCTCTGTCATGAGTAAGCACGGAATAATATACAGTGCAGAGACTCCAACACGCTGTGAAAGGCAGCAGTGCACAGCATAAGAACAGACACAGCCCACGCGTAAACACTGCACAGGATCTTAAACAAAGCTTCTCCATCTCATGTGAAAATGAATATTTCAACATCTTTAAAGAACTTGGTCCTCTGCTTTCCAGGAAGCAAGACACCAGGGACAGAAAACTATCACAGTCCCCTTTGGCAGCTCCCGAGGTGGCCAGCATGCTTGCAAGGCGCGCTCCTGACGTGGAGCGACACACGTTGCAGCTATGGATCAAAACTAGGCACACCAAGTCAACCCAGAGCAACACCAAGCCAATCCAGAGCAACACAAAGCAATTTGCTCAACTGCAGCACTGTCACCAACCACTGACAGGGTCAAACACATCCATCCTCAGTGGCGTGCCAGCTATCAGAGGTATTTATCTCAGGTACCTCCACACAGGCCATCCACATCAGTGGACATCCGGATTAGTTCCACTGTGGTTGGTGTGGGTCAACATCAGAGCAGGTGGAGAGAGGCAGGTATTGATCACTGTGAGTGTCCCTTAGTTTTGAGCAATGCTGTTTGTTTCTAGAATATGCCCAATTAGGGGGTTTTTGTATCCTCTCGATGACAACATTATAACTAAACCAATTTGTTCTCATCCATATTCAAAAACCAAATTGTAAAATTTGGGGAAAACGCACAATTGTATTTAAATTTCCATTCAAACATTATGTTGATTAGATTTTCTAGGCCAGTTTTAACACTCTTCTAACAAAAACATTTGCTGAGGCTTTTGGTTTTTTTTTTTGCCCAAGACATCTCCTTCGTGAAATGGAACAAATCAGGTTGAAATTTTTAAAAGTATAATCTCCTATGCAACTTGGACTTCTAAAAATCCACAAAACTTGGTCTTAAAACTCAAGTGCGTTGCATATATTTATGACAGCACATTTACTTTCAGAATTGCTCTGAATTCTGATGTTAGGTCCTATTATTTGACCAAGCAGGCAGTCCCCAACATATGCTGATGCTCCGTTACCTGTTGGGTCTGTTGCTTTAAATCAGTATCTCATAATTCTCAAATGCTGCTTCATTTTGTACTCCTGAGTAATTTTCTTACTTATCTTCAAGTGTGGGAGAAATGGAGAAACTAATAAAGAACAATAAATCGATTAATGTTTCCTGAAGAAATCCTTCTGTCTTCTCTTCTGCCACTGAGCCTCCAGCTCCTACCAGAAGAACAGTTACTTGCTGACACAACATCCCAAGAATAATCTCTATGAGCTTTATCACTTAGCTGTTGATTATTTAGTAATCCTCAAATAACTGGCACCCTACTGAGTTTATGGGACACAGAACTAAACACTATAAACAAGGTATTTCTCCTCACACTTTATGTATATTCTACAGGGCATGTGCACCTGAGACTGCACCTCAAAAGACTTTTAACACGGGCAGAGCAGATGAAGTCACTTTGTTTCTCATTAGTTTCAAAGGGTGAGGGAAAATAAATAAATAAAGAGAAAACCGGGAAGACAAAACTGCCTATGTTACATCAACAACAGGTACGAACTTGATTTCTGGAACAAGTGAATCTCTCCGCTTTTTAAAGGTTGTGCAACTAGTTCTTTTGGACAGGGTGTTTCTCACTTGCAGGGCGGCTTTACTGTCCACAGTCACGGAAGACAAAGTTGCTTTAAGCCATGCACCAGCCCTTCTAAAAACCAGTAATTCTCTTCTCCCGCTTTTTCTTTAAAAAGAATGAAAGGAAAAAAAAAAAAAAAGCCACATCCAAATCTGCATTTTTTTTCCCCGGCTGGCAGATTTCCAAGATAAAGAGGACTGTTCTCCGGCTGGAATAGCAGCCGGGGCCTGCTCTCCAAACTCACAAAAGAGAACACCACACACAGAGGAGAAAGCGACGGGTCTGACCGGCCAGAAACCGTTTCCTCACTCTCTAAAACAGTTTCTCCAGTAAGAAAGGAAAACCCAAGGAGCCTCCCGACGCCCCCGGCCTCGGAGCCAGCCCGCGCCGCGCTGTTCCCACGCTGGCAGCGCCGCCAGGGTCGGGACGGGACGGGACGGCGGCTCCTTCGCGCCGGGTCGGGCAGGGATAATCGCTCCTCTTCTGGCTAACCGTGGAACCAGAACCCACGTGAAGCTTCTCATCTTTGCAGTCATCCCTTTCCCGAGTGTATACTTTTATTTTTCTCTTATTATTGCTGTCTTTTAACAGGACAAGCGGAGGTGTCCGGGTCAGAGCGACGGGCGGGTTCCCGGAGCGCTGCTCACTCGGGAACTACGCGGCTTGTCCCCGGGCAGAGCGCTCCGGGGAGCGATGGGGCAACGTGGGAAGGGGGGAAGGAGGTAAAGAAAAACACTAAAGGAAAGAAGCACAAACGACGTGATGTGCCAAGGCTTATTCCCTTTTATTTCCTCCACCCCCACAAAAGAAAATAAGCCGAGAATCAGGAAGTCGGGGCTGCGCGATCGCTGTTGCCGCTTTTGGTTTTCTCCCCGTTTCTCCTCTTTCCTCTCTTTTTGGGTGGGTGGGTTTTTTTGGTGTTTGGGCTCTTTTGTTTCTTTGGGGAGTTTTCTATTAGTTGTTTTTAGGGGGAAAAAAGCAGCTGGGCTCTCCCCCCGCCGCTCCCCACGGCGGTCCCCCGGGGCGCATCCGGCAGAGCGGCGGCAGGACCCCCTCGCCCCGACCCTTCCCGCGCCCTCCTGCGTACCTTTCTTGCCCTCCACGGCGACACAGAAGGCGAGGCGCCCCAGCAGCAGCACCAGGACAGCGGCCCCGCGGGGCCCGGCAGCGGCGAGGGAGCCGCGGCCGCCCATGCTACGGGAGCGCCGCGGGGATCGGACGGGACGGGCGCACGGAGCGCTCCGCGGGGCCGCTCCGCTCTTCTCCTGCCGCGGTTCAACCGCGATCAGCTCCTCCTCTCGGCCGCGGTCAGCCCCTCTCGGCCGCGATCAGCTCCTCTCGGTCGCGATCAGCACTTCTCCGCCGCGATCAGCCCCTTTCGGCCGCGATCAGCCCCTCTCCGCCGCTCTGCCCTGCGCGGCTCCGAGCAGCATTGCTGGAGGGCGGCCGTCGAGGTCTGCGCGCACACGTGCGCTGCCCCGCTGCAGCGGGCGGGCTGCCTTCTTCCTCCTCCTCCTCGTCCCGCTGCTGCCCCTCCTGCTGCAGGCGGCAGTGCCGGGGCTGGCGGAGCGGCTGGAGCCGGCTGTGGGACGGGGTGCGCCCGGCTGCGCTCTCCGCTCCGTCGCCGAGCGCAGGGGCTCCCTCTGGGGACGCCGAGGAGGAGGAGGAGGATGGGGAGGGAGCAAAGGAGAAGGAGGGAGGAGAATTGGCGGCGCCTTCCCCTCCCCAGGTGGAGAAGGGGCGGACTCGCCACCTGTCCCGGAATATGGGATGAGAGGAGGTGTGAGTGGGGAGGAGGTGCTTGAGCCGGTCCTGCTTGCTCGGAAGGGATTTTCGACTTCCCGGCAGCTTCTGTCCGGGAGCTGCCAAAGGCATAAGCGTGCGTTTGCTGCTCGCTGAAAAGCGACGTGGCCCCAGCACAGCTTCTTGTCTCCCCGCCTGGGCTTTGCGGGAGTGCGGATGCCCCGGGGAGGGGTTTGCAGCAGAAACGCTGTCCCGTCCCGTCCCGTTCCTCAGGGAGAATGTCCCGCCGCAGCGCCAGGGACGGGAGTGCGGGCGAGGAAGGACTGAGGAGTTTGAGCGAGGAGTCGCTCGGGAGGGTCAGTCCGCTCTCCGGGACCGCATCTCCGGCTCGGACCTCCTTGCTGCTCCTCCAAATCCGCGGAGTCCACTTGGCCTCTGCGAACAGTCCTGCTCTCCTTCTGGGCGTTTTACCGCCAGAACTTGCAAGGCCAAATGTGTGGGTGAAATAAAACCTCGCTGATTTTATGAGATTTTAGCGCACGGATAACAGAGGCCAGATCTGCCCACGCTGTTCCTATTCCCCTGTCACCATCAGACGAAAGTGCTCCTTGCTCCGTGTAGCAAGTTACTTATTAAATACACAGTAATACAATTTTTTTGTGGTGCTCCGGGAGCATCCATACACATCAAGCAAAAGAGTACATGTGCTCCTTCTCCCCAGCATATTTTCCCCCAAGAGGCAGACCCAAGCTATTTATTGTTTATTAAAATATGCTTTTATAGTTTCAAACTCTAACAGGCTGTTTCTCTGGAAGGCGGGAGGAAGCACTGTCTTGTCACTCAGGTATGTAAATAGGACCTCGAAGTGCCACTTGTCTGGGCTGGAGTTTCTCCTAGTAAATCATGATTCAACACTCAAACTTGTTAAACGCTGGTGGTAGTTTCTTCATAATGCTCTTGTGAAGACTTGGGTTACACAGGCAATAGGATATGGAGCCTTGAAACTGTTACAATTAAGTGGGAATTCCGGAACTGAAATCAGTAATGCTGTGAGGTTTGGGAAATCCTAAATGCCTGTGTCTATCACAGGGTATTGGAACACAATAGATTGCAAAATAGCCACTGAGTGTTATGCATGTTCATCGGAGAGATACATTACTCTTCTATCAGTCAACTTCCTCTCCACAGTCCCCTTTTTTTTCCCTGATAGTTTGACTAGTTACTGCCTTAACTAGGCAAAGGAAACTACCAACCCATTTATTTATCCTAATATGAAGACCAATGCCTGACCACGTACCTTTAATGATATATCATCCCACCATGCCTGGGATTATTTATTGAGATGAATTGGGTTTTGAGTCAGCTGTTGGATACTATAGCTGACATTCTGGTTTGATTATATTTTATAAATAATCTGAAGGATGTACTTAGGAGTAAACTCAGACATTAATAACATCCAAAGAACTTTACTCCTATGATTGGTTTCATGGCTGTCACTGAGGGCAGAACCTGAGCTTACAATGCAATATTAATGCAATTTGCTTCCAAGATTCTCACGCAGAGCAACTTCATAGACATACGTGTGTATGTTTCATGTTCGTTTATCTAAACAAACAGGGGGGTCTGTAAAAGTGAGTGACCCAAGAAAAAGAGATCAGCTTCTAGGAAGGGAAGATTTGCAAAGCATCCTCGGCACACACTGGTGATTACAGCCTGCATTATGAGAAAGGAAGTGCAATTAAGATAACCAAGAAATGAGCTGCTAATCAGTTCATACCAAATAGAAACGTGCCCCCAGACGTGCACATTGAGCATCAAGCTACCCCTGAAGCAGGAAACGGTTTTTAAAATCTAGAAAAAGAAATTATTTGAAGTGACAAATTAAAAATAAACTAAACGTAGGAGAAAAGAGAAAACATCTTTTGCACATCAACTCAGTGAAGAAACTCCTCCAAGTCCTGTCCTAACATGCTGAAGAACAAAGACTTGCTTTGCAGAATTTTTGTGCAATTGTGATTCTACCTGCTATGCTGAGCAGGAACATTTCATACTCGCTTCACCTCCCATCACGTACTACCCTTACGTGAACGCACATAAACTCAGGTGTTTGATCCCAACTCAGCTCCTCCTTCATTGCTGACATGGTGAGCAAGGGGAGACTAAGCAAACTCTCCCTTTTTTTTCCCCCCCTACACTGCAGAGATGCACTGCAGGGTACTCTCATCTGCTGCTGGCAGTGCAGTGCTGCAGCAGGGGCTGCAGGGCAAGCTGCTGTAAACTCTGTCCTCCCACCTTTGTGAGCACAAATGTGTTACTTCAGTGGCATTGTGCTGTGCTTGCCAAGGTCATGAGGTACATAAAGAGATTCTATGACCATGGCTTGAGAAGCTTATCACAGGCAGGAATTTCAGGCCTTTTTTATACAACTGAACAGTTTCTGAAATGGTTTGAATTTAAACATGACCTTTTCCCTGAGCAGCTGGTCACATGCCCAGTGACTGCCTTTGGTATGGCTCCTTTAAATCTAACAGGATTCCATGAATTTTACCAAGGACATCCAATATTCACATTGCAAAACTTTTATTACCAGCTGCACGTGTGCATGAACTGAAGGGCGTGGGACAAAGACCAACCTTTCGACCACAAGTTTTTAAACTTAGAGTTCATAGTGAGAATACCGAATGCAACAACACCTTCTTTCAGCTTTCCTTTGTCATGCTTGCCTTATAGTATGTCTATATCTCCTGTCTTCTATATATTAAGCATAAACATGCTGATTTATGAAATCCAAGTAAGCTGGGAGTTCTTTCACAGAAGATACTCCTGGATTGCAGAATTTGGCTGCAGTTGCTCAGCGCCACGTGCCTGCACCACTGAGCTGACTGCTTTGCCACATGTGGAGAGAAGCCATAAGAGGATGAATAACTGATTTTCCTATCAGAGGAAAAATAGGATTAATTCTATCTCTTCCACATTCCCTCAAAAGAGAATAGTCTCAAAATCCTCTCAAGAGGAAAGAAATCCCTGCTACTAAGTCCTTTCCTTAAAAGAAACAAAAAATGGGTTGGTTTTCATTATTCACTAACACCAGGTCAGCATTTACCCCTCCAAAAAAATTCATCAGCAACCATTCATGGATGGCAATGCAACTCTTCTCTGTGTGTTGCAAAAGAGATTTTAAAGGGCAGGCTTTTTAGTGGAAGAGGAGAAATGAAGTAGAGCTGAATTAGTGGCATTTTACAATCGATTTGCTCAGGTTTTGCACGGTGTTTGAGGTAGTTGACGTTGCGTTTCGCATTGTAGTTTGTATTCCACGACTCCTCACTGAGGTTTTAAAGCAAGGGCTGAGTAATTCATGGAGCTTTATGGCGTTTTGCATGTTGAAAACCTCGCACAAACATTAACTAATTTATCTTTGCAAATCTCCTGTAAAGCAGGTTAGTAGCTATCATTTCCATTTTATAGATGTAAAATAATTTGCCTGGGGCAGAGCGTTAGTGGCAGAGTCGGGGTTATCACTCAAGAGCTGTTTGTTCTCAGCATTCTACTTAAACCTCCTCGGATCATGCTCCTTCCAGAGACTGTCCCTGATGACAACATTTTTACGCACTCAGATTGTCTCTTAACACTGTTTGTTTGTATAACATCACTTAGAAAGGGCAACACCAACAAACACACGGATAGTGAAATTAAACCTTAGTTATAGTAAATTGCAGGGTCGGTATTTTAGCACGTGACCACAGTGTTATTTCAGAAAGGTCCCTACGTGTTCCGTGCCCTATTTTATCTGTCATCTCAGTCACCACATTCACGGTTGCATTTTTTCAGGGAAAATTCGCTTAAATCAGGAACAGACTTATAAAATTATTTAAACTCTGTTGGGGATTTGCAGCACCAGCTCATACACTAACGAAAGTAGGCAACAGAAACGTAAGTATCAAAATAAAACCTATTGGCTCCAGTGGGGTTTAGTATCCAAAAATCTTACTGCATCCTTATTGCATATTCTCTGAATTATGGCTTCTCTTTGAAAAGACCCCCAATTTTTTGTCCAGTATAAAGCAGGAAAAAAAAATTGTTCTGTGCATTTTGATTGATACCTAAAGTAATTACAAGAGAAAAAAAAAAGGGGGGATAGAAATTTCTTTCAGTATTGAAGATAAACATTGCATTTGATAACATAAACTTAACAATGTTATCAGGGTATCATAGGAATAATTATCCTATATAACAAAAATATGCAGATCTACTTCCCATGTAGTTATTCTTTCCCCTCTCACAAAATCTCTATGGAACTCCTGGGGAACAGGTATCTCCATGGCCATCCAGGAGATCATTTCAAGATGTAGAATACATTTCCTGCTTAAAAACATCCATCCCTTTGGTGTTTGTAGCTTCATGTAGGGACTATGGTGTTTTTTCACAAACTTTACCAAGTCCTGGAGTTAGGCATTTCTTTCTGTGTTCTTACCTCAGTGATTTTTATACTTTGTATGAGGAAGGACATAAGGACTGATGCTGTGATGGAATATGGTAAGTTATACACAAAGTCTTTGTTACTGAACAGTGCAACAGCTCCCTACACGAAAACAAGCTGCTGCCTTATTTCTGTGCTTTGTTAAGGTGGCTTACACTGATATTATTATGCTACATGCACTTCTTCACTCAACCAGAAATTGTACAACTCTGTACGGTTGCAGCAAGTACAGCTGAACATGCTGTCAGTAAATTACGTGTCAGGAGAAGCAGAACTAACACAGAATCACAGAATGGGATTGGGAGGGACCACAGTCAGTCGTCTGGTCCATCCTCCCTGCTCAAGCAGGGTCGTCCTAGGGCACATCACACGGGATTAAATCCAGACAGTTCTTCAGTACCTTCAGTGAGGGAGAGTCCACAACTGCTCTGGGCAATCTGTTCCAGTGCTTGGCCACCCACACAGTAAACAAGTTCTTTCTCATGATCAGGGGGGAGCTTCTTATGCATCAGTTTCTGCCTGTTGTCTCTTGTTCATTGCTTGGCACCACCGAGAAGAGCCTGGTCCATCCTCTTGACACCCTCCCTTCAGATCCATGTGTACCTTCATATGGTCCCCTCTCATGCACTTGTCTCACAGCTTGTTGGCCACCAGGACTCCCAGGGCCTTCTCCACAGAGCTGCCCTCCAGCAGGTCCTCCCCCAGCCTCTCCTGGTGCGAGGTAACGTCACCACCTCAGACTGTAGTGTTATTCAAGATGGGTGACAAGCAATGGTATGTGTCTGGTTATGAGCACTAATGCTGCTAATTGCATTACTCTCACTGCCTGCTCTACACAAGCAAACAAAGAGCTTTATAGCCTTGCTCACCTAATTCCTGACCCTCTGCATAGCCTGTCATGACCACAGTGACGAAGAGATGGGGACAACAAAGCACAGGCCCATGCCACAAACTTTGGCTTAGGAAGAGCAAAAGTGGCATGAAGTCAAGCTCAGGTGTGATGGTTGGCTGGAGTTGGTTGTGTTTACTTTGCCCCATCCCTTCCAAGTCCTTTGATCGACCCCCTCCCGGCTCCCACACAAAGTTCAATGCCACATGCAGGTATTGCAAGTGTTTGCTCCAAATCTTGTCTCCTTGGGTGTTTGTAGAGCTCAGAAATCTACAGCAAAGGGAGAGTGAGGAAAGCTGGTAGCCCTGAGTAAATGCACAAAGAATGTGGGTTGCATCAAGGGTGTGGCTGATGGGGGTTTCTTCAGATCCAGCCATCTCCTGCTGTTTGCATCCAAAGTGGACACAGATAGGAATGATAAGAGGTTGCAACACTGTGGTTCTCCTAAACAACTGCAGCTACGAGTCCTCCTTTAGGCTGGCAAATACAAAATAAGCCAGCCTTCTCTTACATCCTCTCCTTCTTTTGCACTATGGAGGTGTCTCTACCTTAACTCATTTTTCTAAATGAATTCCCTTGTGCTACTCAAATTAAAAGAAAGACACACAGAGGCTGACTATGAAAGCAACTGCGCCAGACCACTCTCCAGTATGAAATTAATTGCCACAGAGTAGCCTGTGTCTGTAAAGATGTTGAAGTCTCTCAGCCTACAGACTCAGGTGGCTGCACCCAAAGTGCCTGCCAGGAGCACTCCTTGGCTCCTGCCACCTGCAGACTGTGTGTGGGCACTCCTAGCCAGCCTAGCCTGGCACTGCTTGTGTAAAGGAGCAGTGCAGGTGATCTCTCACAGAGGGCAGGGAACACTCCCTGCACAATTGACCAACATGAACATGGTCATAACTATTTCCCAATATTTCACAGTCAGTGGTTCTGTTTCTCGTCTCAGCGTGCACGGATTCAATATCTAGAGTATCTCAGGAGGCAAAGTTTCCTTTCTAAACAAAAAAGCAGAGTTGATCATCAGTTCTTTTCTCCCAGCCCTGCCAGACAGAGAGAACTCTAATGATTATAGGCACTTCCTTGCTTCTTGCTTCTCTGTGACTCCAGAGAGATGCCATTGAAATAATTACCTTGAATTTTTCCACAGGAAAACTAAGCCAAATAACAAAGGTGTCACTGAAGAGAATGAGAAAAGCACTTTTCTGCCACGTGCTTTGAGGTTTTGTCCTCAAATCATTTTAACCTCAGAGTGGATGGTCATTTTTACTTAGAGCAACATAAATCATTATGCTTTAGAAAAACTTCTATCACATTTTATTCAGCACTGCATAGCTAGGTGATAAAGACAGATGTGGTGAAGGCTGGTTAATTGAATATGATTAATCTAAAGCCCAGATATATTGCAACTGCACCAAAACAAATCCCATAGGACGTGGCCAGGCAACCACCAGTTGTCTTTTTTCTTTATTTTACCTTTAACTTCTGAAATCTTTCTCAGGAAAATGTTTCCTACAGCATGTTGGAGACCATCAGCAGATGCTACTGACCAGAAGAGCAGATTCTGGAAATCAGGGAGGTCACAAAGTGCTTGACTTCCCAACAATGGCATCTCTATTTTCTGATGGGGAGGAGCGATGTAAATGTCCCTGAGGAAGGCCTTAAGGCAGTTTGGTCCATATAGCACTCTACAATACTGAAAACTGACATCTGGGTAGGTAACACAGTGTTGGAGGGTTGGATTTGTAAAGCAAATCAGCTGCAGCGGGGGCCCTGACGTCCTCACTGCATTTTAGTTCAGACTGTCTCTTGTGATCCTGTGGACTGAATGTCCATTACTTGTCAGGGGATGCTCTGTATGCCCTGGAGCACATCTTTCAGCCCAGCTTTTGAAGAAATGCACGATGTGCACCCCAAGGCCAGGGCACAGAGAGGATCACCCTCAGAAGCACACACCCAGTCCATACCAGAATGCTTCTACAAATTTATTTGTTTTTAATCCTCTTCCTTATTTTTCTTTCCCTTTGTGAGGGATTCCTTGCCTGCAATCTGCTGTCTCGAGAAAATCAGGAAACAACAATAAAATACTCCAGTTCCTACAGAAATTTTAATCTTTAGAAAGCAAGACAGGACCTGGATCCCAACCTGCCTTTGAGATTTCCAAATTGGGCTGACCCCAAACCCAGAACCAAAACAAACCCAGTCTTTCACAGGTTACCTTGAAAACCACTCGATCTGAGAATGGCAATGGCATGAGAACGCTGAGCACTTCCCTTTGCCCAGCGATACTCCGAGATAAAGGAGGTGAGGCAAACCCCGGGACAGCCCAGAACACACAGAACCCCTGCGATGGAAAGAGCCAGGCAGCTGTTCAGGGAGCCCTTCCAGTGGCACACATCAGTGGGTAGGTAGGGTGGGAGCCAAGGCTGCCCACGGCATCCACAGGAATCAGGTGCTCTTACTGACTCAGGGCGAAGTTCATTAGTCCACAAACCGGAAAATCGAGAGCTGACATCACAGTTTAGATGCTGTCAAAACTTGGCTGCAAAAAGAGGTTGAGAGGGGTCACCTGAATGCTCCTGAGCTGTTTCCTCTTTCCTATTTAGAGCGTGGTCCCCAATACACCTCAGGATATCTGTTTGATCTCTACTCTCTGGTATTTACTTCTTGAGCTCCCAACAGCTTTAATGGCATTACTCCCTTTCTGTTCAGACAGATGAGCAATTCTCTGAGCATTTCACTAAACCTTCCAGAGGTAATTAAGATATAGCTGTCTCTGCAGCTTCCTCTTTTCCAAACTGGCATTCAGTCCTTCAAATCCTCACGTGACATGACGGCAGGAGGATGTGAACCTCTAATCAATTCCGTGTGCACACTCCCACCTCCTTCAGACCCTCAGTCAGTAGCGTGTGATATCCTGTGCTGCTGGGAAGAACACAATATCCTGGGGTAATAGAAAGCATACCTCCAAACAGCCCAGGGATATATGAGGATAAAGAGACCTGTCTCCTGCCAATTTTGATTTTTTTTTTTCTGGAATGGGTCAGATTGGATGGGTTACTTCACATTCTCCATCAACCCATCTTGATAAGCAGCTCCCCAAACTTCAAGCTGCTCGTCATTTGATTTCATGCATTGCTTCCTTTCCCAGCCACTTCTGCGGAACTAGAGAACCAATTCATTTAAGAAATGAAACCCAGCACAAGAGTATTAACTTTTCCAGACTTGCTTCCTTCCTGACCTCACTGCTTATTTGACTGTAAAGCAACTGATGCTGCAGTTTTCAAAGAGGCAAGTGAGGACCACAGTTTCTATTCCCAGTCTGTGGGAAAGCGACTTTGGCATAAATACATGGAATTTGATACATTAAATATATTTTAAACCAGCTTCTTTTCCTTTAAACCTAATTTCCTCTGAAGACAGAAATTTATCACCAATGACTCAAGCTTCCTCAAGGTTTTATCAATTTAAACTTCAATAATGTTCTTTCTTCATGTGCTCATGCTCCATTGCCTAGCCCTCTCTTGGCCAGCCAGTGCTTGCTCATGCAAACCAATAATTTGCCTTTTCTGGGTTTTTTGGGTGAGTGCTTTTTCATTTCGTCCCTCGCCCCATCTATTAATTTGAGATGAGAGTCTCGTGGGAATGAATGATAAATCTGCACATGGGTGAGTGATTTAAATTTTTTCCTGTTTTCTATAAGGCTTCAGGATGTAGAAACGCTCCTTCTATAGGGAGCGAGCAGCAAATACCTCACAGCAGTGGAACTACTGAAGACTGTTTTTCTACAAATTCTTTTGCTTTTCCCCCCTTGTTGCCTACCATGTGCAGCAACCCTCCTGTGCCCTCCAACACCAGCTGCACCACAGACAGCCAGGGTGGAGATGATTTCCAGGCATGGAAATGGCCACATGGGCTGAGGGTGACACAACAAATGAGGCTGCAGCATCTCCTCTTTCCCTCCCACCAGGTTCCACGAGGCTCCCGAGATCCTCCCTGCTCCGTGGGATTTGCTTAAAATTAGTGAACAGGGGTGGGGGCCAGGAGGTGGGGTGGCTGCATGAATCTTGCTTCCAGACTGAAAAACCAGGAGCTGGCAAGAAGTTGTGACTGTCTGGCTTGAAACAGGTGAAAGGTGTCCCTGATGTCCTTTCTAGAGCCTTGGGAATAATGACAAGTTTAGAGAATGCAACTCCCTGACCTTATTTGCATTGGAGCACACTGCAGTGTGTCTGAACTCTCTCTCCAGGCATTTCTTTTTAAGTTTAAAGAGACTATATTAGGGCATCAGTGTGGTCCAATGTTTCCAAAGTTGTTACTGCTGATGGGAGATGTGCTCCACGGTTCTGATGTTTGTCATTTACAGATCTGCTCCTGACCTTTGTTTTTATCTCTGCATCTCAGCCCTGGAGCTACCACAGAGTGCCAGAGAAGCCTGATCTGTTTGAAGAAGCCCACACAGAAGTCAGAGGGCTTCCCTGCAGAGCCCACCACTGGCTCACACAGACTTCCCCCAGGAAAGGAAACTAAGGAGGTCAAGTTTCATTTGCAGTTTCTCAAGAACCAGAAGACTGACTAAAAATGAATACCAGGCTTAGATGAGCACAGAGAAGGAGGCAAAGGAAAGTAAGAATTGCTTATAAAGAAGTCACAAAAACACAAGTGGGAGCCCATCACTGCTTTTCTGGGGAACCTGCACAGCTTGCTTAGTACAAAAAGGGGGAAAATGTCCCAAAGTTTGTAAATTTCTATGTGTGGCTTAAAAAAATTAGATGCTGAAGTAGAAGACAGAGCTTCAAAAGCTGGAAGTCTGCGTGAGCCCAACCTTCCCTATGCAAAATGGGGATGACAAGTGGCACAAATACATAAACAACTTTTAAGAATAACAACTTAATAACTACATGGTGCTTTACAGCCAGGAAAAGTTTTGGGAATGCTAAATATTCTTAAAATCTTGACCTTTTACCATGATTTTGGTTTGGTGTCTCTGAGATGGTGGTTTCTGTTTGAGGGAACCGCTTCACTCTCACTTCTTGAGTGAAGCTCCTTCCCTGAAATAGAAAGAGAGCAAAGTCAATGAGATACAGCATTGGCATTGCTGCTCTGATCACTCTTAATTACTGCTGTGGTGACAAGAGTAGTATAAATCACACCAGCCCAGCCAAGAGCTCTTACCACAGGCTGGTTAACCACTACATTAATATGAACATCTGGCACTTCGTTTTCTAGGAGGGATTAAAACAAGGGTAAAAGCTTGGGGGAGGCCCTTCATTTGTATGTGTGGGGAAGGGTGTGGGGAACAGAGGCCATGAGCAGCAAACTCCATGGTTTCAACTGGTATAGATGCTTCACCCCTCTCTTTTGCCAGTGATGTGGAGCCGACTCAGACCTACTCAGAGCCCAGTGCAAAAAAGGGCAATGAACTCAGGTGGGGTTTGCTGCATAATGGTTGTGCATGTCCCCATAGGCAGGTCCAAAGTACACAAATATTTCACTGCCACTGGCAATCAGAGTGGAATGATGTATTTGCTTTCTTTCCATTTTAAAGCAGAAATCCAGCCTGAGAGTTTTAAATAGCAGCATTTCTCTAGGAAAGGCATTTGTTTACTTTAGTGCCAGTAAAATTCCTCAGAACGACAGTCTGGGAAGTGGAAAGCCTCTCATCTTATTCACAGAACAAGTAAAACAAGTCCTGCAAGCTCTATTCCAATGTTTCACCAATATGCCTCTACTCTAGGCCAGAAGACCAGATTTCACATCCAACACAGCACACACGTTTCCTTTAAGAATTTAAACATCACAGTGTCTGTATAAATCTGGGTCTGGCACAGATAACTACCTCTAACACAGATAACCACCACCCAAATAACAAGGGCATTGCTAACAGGCACCAGTTTTGCTGGGGACTGGGCCAGGACATTGGGAAATTTGTGCTGCCAACAAGAAGAGCAGAGGTCACAAGTCATCTCCTGCAGGGCCCATAGCCCACACTACACAAGAACCTGGTTCTACCAAAGCTGTGCCTTCCCCCTCAGTGCCCAGCTGTGCTGTGCAGCTCATTGCCGTGGGATGTGATGTGTGAGAGCAATTAATAAAAGAGTTCAGGTTCATTAGAGACTGTGAAACACAGGGACACAAGCACAGTTGTTGTCTCAGGGAAGGTGTAACACCACAGCAGCCCCCGGGGTTGTTTGGGATGGGGAAGGAGACGTGTCGTGGAAACACGGAGTTTATTTTGACACAGGACAGCTGCTCTCCCCTTGCACTGAATTAACACTGGCAAGCAAAAGTGGAAGTCCTTAGGTACCGTTCTCCAGCTTTTAAGGGTTTTATATACACGGAACAGCTCTTCTCCTTCCTCTGAGGAGTGATTGGTCTTCATCCACCACCACAGAGCTAGTTTTAAACAGCAGAGAGGGCTTTTTCCCCATGGCAGCTCAGGAGCTGCTCTTTCCCTGAGCTCGTGGAGTGGGACATACATTCTGTCCAACTACAGAAAATACTTGTGGAACGTTGGGTGTATGGAGACTGCCAGATCTCTGAGATATCCATAGAGATGGTGGGAAATTTGGGTTGAGTTCCACTGATTTGTCTCTGACACCAGGCTGCCCACCACGTGTTCCTGGGTGTTGGCTTCATTCCTGCCCAGGATCTGTATGTGTGAGATCAGGTTGACCCAGAAGAACAGAAGGGGAAGAGACAATATTTGCCCCTAATTTCACAGGGAAAGGCTCTAAAGCTCACCATGTATTAGGCAGTACTTCATTTCACTAGGAGCTTCGCTGATCTTCAAGGCATTACTCATGGAGGAGGGACCTACTCAGCATGAGTAAAGGTTTTGGAATCTGGCCCTTAGTGTGGAGCTCTGAGATGGCAGCTCTGAATATGCAAATCTCTGCTTTGTACAATGTGTGCATGACATTAGGAAAGCACTGCATAACAAAGAGTGAAATAAGGAAAGCATGTCCAGCACCTCAGTCTACATTCAAGCTCTAACAAGTTAACACAGCCCTGCTGATTTGCAGGGCCATGGGGCAAGCTCCTGATTTTATGCCCCAGCAAACTGCAGGAACAGGATGCTGGCAAGTTATTTAAGGAATGTGGTCCTCTAAGGACTGATCAGGCCTGTCCATAAGTCCATCCAGATGCAGAGGTATTGCAATTTTGAACTCTAAGCAATTTTAAGCACTAAGAAAAGAGACCAGCTTCTATAGGTGTTCATATGGCATCCACCATGTGGGTCCTGGCAGAGTCTCACAAAAGATGAGGGCACTCAGGACCATGAACACTTATGGCTTGACCTTCCTTCATCTCCAGCATCAGATTCCTCAGAATACCTTACAAAGACAGAGAGAGAAAGGTGATAGTGTTTGAAGACTTCTGGACACGTATTTGCTGCGGAAAAGCAGCATGTAGGATGACAGAAAGCACATTTTCTGCTCTGCCTGTTGGGTCTGCCCGATGATTCAGCCCCTCTGCAGGTACCACTGTGAAAGAAGAGATCAAATTATAGCCTCAAGATTTATGTTTTTAACTGATTTTGCAGGGAAGGCAGAAAAGGAAGGAAAAGGAATGGAGTTTGTTTCGAGCTTGTCTGTGCTCATCATATAAAAAGTAAAAAGTGAGAAAAAGACTCTTTTAGTTATTTTTGCCACAACAGAATGAGGTTCAATGGCTACAGAGCAACTGCACAGGTAAGTGTTGAAATTATGTTGTGTATCACAAAAATGCACGTGGGATCCTTGACTGCTTTAGTTTCATATGTGGTTTGCAGTTCACAATCTACAGTGAGATGTGAGAATGTGGTTAAGAGCCGAGAAATGAATGGAAGAAAACCCACAATCCAGCATGTTACTCTAATGAGCAAAGTCTGCACTCTACACCATATTATCTCACTAACTCCGCTTGAAATTAAACAACATCTAGTCTGAATATCTGCTCAGTTCCTGCCCTACACAGAGGTGTCAGCAAGAGGGCATAAGCTGATTTTTGTGATGTGAATCAAGTCTGATGGAAACTATTACTTAAGTTTCAGCAGTGGGTTGGCCCAATAGATGGTATAAAATAAAGACTATCCCTGCCCTGGGGGGTTGCAGTCTATAAAAAGACCAGGGGAAAATATTTGTGTCTTGCAAAGTGATTTATTCAGTTGGTTCTCTGAGTTTGCAGTCTCCTTTGAAGCTGGGCACATTTGTCATGTAAATTCTAGTTTCTGTGAGAAGCACAGAATAGGCCATACTGATAATGTATGCTGTTTCCAGAAATAGTGTTTGGCAAAAAAGAACATTCAAAATATTGTTCCCTGTTTGTTCCTGTCTATTCAGACATTTTGAAGTTGAAATTATTTATTGGTTAAGAATGAATTTTATTTCTAGACTTCTTTAAATGATGTTGCTAAAGAAAACATCTTAAGGACAAAGTATGTCAGTCCCAGAAGTGATTCTGAGGCAAAAGTTATTCTGAATGAAATACCCAACCTGAAAGCTGCCAAAGAACCTGCTGTCAGTAAACTCTGCCATAATAACCCAAACTAATAATTTCAAGGGGTGATCACTATAAACAAACCTGCAGCAAAGCAGAGGGCTGGACTAATTACTGGGTCAGTTAATCTGCAGGACTCTGGTCCAGCACTGGAGGTCATAATTGGGTCTGTGGGCACCTGCTTTGGTCACTGGAAATGAATGCAGCTGGACTTGGCTGGTCAGCCTCAGACTTTTGCTGCAGGATGCATGTGAGCTTCTGAGCAGTTACTTGCCAATTTGAGTTTAGCCAATGTGAGTTCTCGCCGAGCTGAAGTCTTGCTGTCAGCAACAGCAGAAGCGGTAAAGGTCCTTAGGTGAGGAAATAGGATTTCTTCTCTCTGTTGCCACAGGGCTTTCTGAAGCACAACAGTATAAATGTGTGCTAGATAATCTCCAATTCAGAATGTGCTTCCTACACAGAAGAGGCAAAAAAAGGAACATGGCTTGGTGGGAACTTCAGGCTTTACGTCAGAAACCTGGTGTACCAGTGCTCATCCCTTCCAATTGCCTGCTCTGGCATAACCCCTGGTCCTGCACTTCACTTTCCTTTAGATAATGATATCTACCCTCTTTTTAAAAACTATTTTAAAATCTACATGTAAGATAGGCTGGCTCATTAGGGAGCAAGCACACAAACAAATCCACACACACCCAGACAAGCCATGGTGAGGCATAAAATGCAGACACTCCCATGCGTAGAAATGCACTGATGACCTTAGGCTAATGACTGAAAGCTGGGTGGTACTGCTGCTATTCCAGAGCACACACTCACATAGCTGTGCAGGTCTGTGCAGGCAGCCAAGCAGCCCCTTTGCATGACCTTGGCCAGTGCTGATGTTTTCATCCTCTGATTTATCCTAGATGCTATTTCGTTTAGAGCCCTTATGTGTCTGGCAGGAGCCTTCCTGGACTAAATGTAGAGCAGGTGGTGGCCAACTTCCACAAGTGTGTCTTGTTCAACACTTTCCACAGTGAACAGCCTGGTCTTTCCCATGCAGTTTAAAATTGCTGTGTTTGGAAACGTGGAAAAGAAATGCCTTGGGAGGAGAAAGGAAAGACAAGGCAAATAGGGTGTTGAGCATACCTATTTTCCCCAGTTTGAAATGGAATTTTAGAAGAAATCCAAACTAGTTCATTCCAGAAGGGCCCACGCTTTGTCACTTTTGCACTTCCAGAGTCCTCCCACGGGATATCAGGTTATTAATATTATTTTACCACATTCTCAGGACAAGGCACTGCAGCTCACTCTGCTGAGAGCTTTAACCAGGCAAGAGCCCCTTCACAGTCTGACACCTTCAGGTCTTACAGCAGCTCGCTCAGGAGTGGTTCACAGCTTAGTGTTGTTTGCTGGATCACCTACAAACCTCTGAAGTGAAATTGGTGTTCTTTAAAAGAACAAACTGGAGTGGTGAAGCCCTTTCTCCAAACTTCATGTGGGGCTCCTGTCCAGTCTGATGCAGGGTGCTACAAACTCTCCTTGCCAAGCCCCTTAGCACAGATTGCACAGCACAGGTCAAACTACTGCACCCACAGTGTTCTGCTGGGAATCACAAGCTGAAAGTTACTCCATCCCAAAAGGAAGAGGCTTATCATGAGGCTTATAATGAGTTATCATTAGTCTGCCTAAGATTTTGCCCAGACTCAAGTTCAATCACGTGTGAGCAGCACTGTGAACCCAACTAGCACGTGAAACTTTGGACCTGCCCTACCTCCAACAGGGCCCAAGTTCAGAAGTCATTCACAAGCTGTTTATAGCAGTTCTGCACCATCAAACCAAAACCAAAAGCATCCAAACAATGATCAGTGCCTGAACTCAAGCAGCTCGACGTGCTTTTGGCTATTCCACCACCATACAAACCAGTCTAATTTCTCATTGTGTGGATTCAAACTGGAAGCTGCTCTGCAAGTTACCAGGCTGCATTTGACCCTAAACAAAACTGCTGCTTTATTAGCCAATGCAATCCTAGGTGTACTCATAGGAGATTTAAGTTTATTTCATATGCAGGCAAATAACTTTATCACCCTTTGACTGGCTTTATTGCTTTGTCTTTGTACACCTTAGACACTGTGGGATCTTCCTAAGTTTCTCCTCCAGCAGCACCTCCCTCCCTGCTACTACTAACCCTCCAGGCACTGCTTCCAGTTCTGTGACTGCTAGTTGCCAAAAATAAAAGATCCCTTTAACCTGTTTTCTGAGATGAAATAGTGTTGTTGGAAACTAGAAGGTCCCCTCAGAGAGAGAGAATTGTTCAGTAATGAAAGAGATTTCCACTGAACTTCTCATCCTCTTCAAACCAAAGACAGGAATAATAAATAGATTTAGGAATAATAAATAGATTTAAGAGCAATAAATAGATTTAAATAATTTAATAGAATCATAAACATATTTTTTTAATGAAATAGATTTAGAAGAAATTAGGTTGCTTCAGTTCTTTTCTTGGAACTACTCCTTTTCCTAATCTCATGACAGCAACAATATTAGATAGTAATAGATTTGTCAGAATTGCTCAACAAATGTTTGTAATAGTTGAGACACATTCCATTTCCATTTGCCTCTTTGAGGCAAAACATCTTCTTAAGTTTTTGATGCTCCACACTGTATTTGGCCAGCGTGACTCAGCAGGGGAATATGATTTCTGTTCCCTGGATGGATGACTCATTCTGTACATACAGGAACAGTGCCTGAAGAGCACATAGAGAAAGATAAGGAGAAGAGAATCTCCTAGGAGGCTGCTTTAGAAATATTAAACATGGTCTGTAAATATGATTGGCTTTTTCATTATAGGAATATAAATGGTCTGTGATTTTAAGATAAAAGTAATGAAATTCACCAGCAGTTCTTATACCCTGGCACAAAATAATTTCCTCTGCATTTAGGGGGTTTTTTGTAAATGCATTTAATGAATGGATTAGTGACTTTGTCTGGAGAAATAAAGTGCCCTGCAAATATACCTGTACACAAATTTGATAACCAGTTGAGTTGCTTAAAGCACTATTGAAAGAAATACGATGGTGAACAGAGTACAAAGAACGTGAGGAGACAATCCACAGGCACAGAGTTACAGGGAGTCAAGGGAAATGTAGTAGTAAATATGTAATATTTACAATAGTAAACATGCTTGTCAAAAGCAAACCAAGCATTCCCAAATAACATCACAACCAGTACTAAGACCACAAATGACAAGAGATGGGATGACTGCAGTGACCCTCTGTGTACAGAGGCTTTCCCTACTAAACATCTAGACACAGGACTCAGCTCTCTCTTAAAACAGCTCACACAAAGGCACCCACCTTTGTGAAACACCCAAGAAAGCTTAACCATTCCCTAGTCTCTCACTCCAGGAGCAACAAATGGTTATGGAAGCACAGCTTTGAGTCTGTAGAAACTCTTGACCAACATCTGCTGTACTTTAGTATTTAGGCAGTAAGGTTTTATAGATGCTGGAAAACAGAGAGACACAGACCAAAAAAAAAAAAAAAAGGGATTTTCAGTTCAATGTGACTCTTATTAGGAGTTCTGCACTTTGTTCACTGCCTGGGTACAGCTGGAGACCAGGGAAAAAGTGATCAGATGAAGAAAAAAAGAAGTCAGACTGTCTTGAGTCAGAGCCCATCTCTGTATTAGCCTGCAGTCCACCTTGACCACAGCACTCAGGCACTGCAGCAGAAGAGCTAAAGAATGGCTAAAGAATGTGACCAGCAGGCACAGCACTTGGAGAGCTGAACACCAGTCACCTCGTGTTCCCAGTGCAACCAAAACATCCTGGCTGGTGGTTGCCAAAGTTTATGGGTGCCATGAAGCTCTGGTTGACTATATGAAACTGGCCTCTTGGCTTCCCAGAGCAAAATGTACCCCCTCTGCAGAGCCAGACATTCTCCAGAGCCAGACATTCATTCTCACCTCACGAGGGTTTTGTAAAATTTTAAGGATGCTACTCAAGACCATTACCTGGAAAGTGCTCCAAGTGAATCATTATAGATCATTACCAGGCCTGTGTTTTTAAATAACAAAAGAGAAGCCTCAGTCACTTGATTAAAAGCGTTTTGCATACCAACGCAGACCAGTAATTTTCTTCCCAGATGCCAAGCCATATGATTTAGGAATAAAGAATGCTTATGGCTCTTGCAGAGGAGTTGCTGATAACCCCACTCACCTCATCAAGGGAATTTAGTCCTTACCTGGCTTCTTGCTGAAAAGGTTGTGGTGAGGTGGACAGATCTGTTGGTGGTCATGTTCTGAACTGTGCAGAAGGGGACAGCAGAGGTGGTTGCCTGCCGTGCCTTTGCCCAGCTGAGGAAGAACAGCAGACCAGTGAGGTGCCCAGGTGCTTTGGGGGCTGAACCAGAGCCTGTGAGACCCAAGAGAGTGTTTCCTCTCCACAGCAGAACTCGAGCCCTGCACAAGCACCTGGCTATGCAAAACCATCAGTTCAAACACTGCCAACCACTAAAACTTCCACATTCAATCCCAAGCTGTAGTTCAACTGAGATAAGTGACTCTCAGAGAGTTCAAATTATGTTTTAATACAGTCTGTAGCTTATGAAGACAGAATCAAGCTCCTAATCAGGCTTTTTCAGAGTGGCTGTGCCAAGTTTCCCTAAGGAGGAGTCTTGACCTCTAGAGCATTATTTCCTTACTTTTCTTGTAACCCCAAAGTTTTTCAGGAGTGTTCAGTAGTTCTGAGTCATAAAGCTCTTCTCTGAGGGCATCACCTGATAAGGGCATGATTTGTTTGCTATCCTGCTGTCCGGCATTGTTTAGTGAAGCCTGTGTGATTCTGATACATGGTGTTGACGTTGTGTTTTTGCTGATCATTGTACTGGTCATATTTTACTTGGTTTATAAATCGTAGTTTGAACAACACTTGTTTTAGTGTGAAATCTGTGATAGTTGGTGTCTTTCTAAATCTTCTGCCTTGGTTTAACAGAGAATTCCAATCTGCATATTTTAAAGAAAATGTCATGCTCATTGGTGTTGCATGAAAACTTTAAAAATTGGTATTAAAGTGACTGGCAAAAAAATAATAAATGAGAGAGAAGTAAATGCCTTTTCCACTGATATAAAAAACCCTAAGAAGCCTGAAAAGGTGATCTGTAGATACACCACCAAAAGGCAAAGAAGCAAAGACTGTATTTATATTAACATGACCTGATTACTAAAACCAATCACGTTGTTTCTGAGTGACAGAGTTTTGAATGTCTCTAGCTTTCTGTTGTGCTATTGATAGAGATGTGCCTGTTCAGATGCCAGGAGAAAGGGGAGGAGGGAAGGGGGTGCCTCATCCCTGGGACCTGGGGATGCTCCCCCTCAGCACAGAGGCTTTGTCACCTCCTGCACTGAGTTCCCTGAGCTTGTAGGACAACTGCAAGGAATATTTTGTAGACACCCCATGCTATTTTTTCTCTGCTTCTCAGTGAATGCCAGGTTTGGAGGGGACTCAGTGCAGGTCATGTCAAGAAAGGTTCCCTGGGGGATGTCACTGGATCAGTGCTCAGTCCCAGCAGTCCCAAGAGGGAGTCAGATTGCCATGCACAGTTCCAAGCAGCTTTTCGACAAGAACAATTGCAATCTGTGGCCTGTTAGCCCTTGAAAATTTTCTTGCACAGAGCAGTAAAACTTCTTCTATTAGCAGTTGTTTGTATCCAAGTTATCTCTTTTCCCTGCTAGGCGTCTTTATACTTGCTGCATCAGGGAATGCCACCAGAATAAACACTGCTTTAGCAGCCTGTGAAGTTTATGACATGGTTGGGCTCTGGGAAAAAATGCTTTGTCTCTGCCTTGCCAACTCTGTGGTAGCATAAAGCTGAAGACAGACATCCAAACATTAACTGAGAGAATGAAAAACAGATGAGAGTATTTTGCACACACAGGAATCTTACTCAGATTTGCAGAGGTAAATATATTCGTGGCTGCTTTCAGAAATGCCCGTGCTGAAGTCAGCTGTACCAAAGAACTGAGTGTGTTCGATACTTAAACTTTAAAGGAAGGAAATAGAACTAAACAGTGCCATGTTTGCTTTTGTGGATTATTATTTTATCACCTACCACCTATTGTGCATGTCACAATGAATTTAAGTAGCTGATTCTTGCTGTCTGCAATCTAACCTCAGTCATTTCCAGTTGCAGCAGACAGGACTGAAGATTTCATCTGACACCTGACTTAATTCCTGCATCATTGTGGCGTATTGAACAGTGGGGATGAATTCTCTGGGGAGGAACTCACCCAAAAATATCCTCATTACGAGGTAAAACTTGCACATGGGGAGCAGCATCTTGCCCTGATCCATCGGGCACACAACATCTCTGCAGCAGTGGGGAATTCAGGAACCACATCATGACCACTATGACCACGTACAGGTTAGAGGAGCAGCCACAGCATCTTGTCCCACAAGAAATAAGGACTAGAGCCAAATGTAGCTTATAATCATCTGCAAGGGGATATTTAGGGCAAATCAACTTGGCCATAGATAGATGGTTGTGTTTTGAATGAATTTCTTTTCTTTTGAAAGAAAACACTGCAGAAGGACTTGCTGTCCTCTGCAACTAGGATAGTACTCCACTAGGTAGGTTTAAAACTTTAATTCCACCACCAATCTTGACTGTATTACTATTTCCACAAGGAGAATAAAAGCAATTCTACTTGCTTGAAGAAATATGCTTTAAATGATGCCCACTGCTCAGCACACCTGTGTGTGTACACTGCAATAGAAGCACACCCGCACTTCAAAACCATTATAGTGATCTGTGTACATTTTCAAGGTGGGTTTCTTTCGTCTCCTTTTGTCCTGCTGATAGTTTCCTCTCTCTGTGTATGTACATGTTCTGATGTTATTGAACCACCAGGTGTCCAAACAAAGGTAACCGGCTCTCTTGCTATGTGAGGAAAACACCATTTTTCATACAATCCCACTGCACCTCCATGCTCCCGACAGCTTGGTTTCCCAAGGCACTGAGCTTCATGTGGTTGGGCACTGTGTGTTTATGTTTATGTGTATGCATCAGGTGGCTCAGTCTCCTTCCAGTAACCTTTGATCATGCTGCTCAGCCAGTCCAAGGTGACCAGCACATGTCAGCTTCAGGTATTTGAAGTTCTTCAGGTGAGGAAAACAGGCAAGCAGATAGTGAGGAGAACACTCCCATGCTACAGCATGTGCATGTGCCATGCCCTGGCTGAGTGAAGAGAGGGAAAACTCCTGAACTCTAGTCCTGCCAAAACAGCAGTGGTTTGCATCTGATCAGACAGGAGATAACACCCCTGCAAAAAAAAAAAAAAAAGCCATAGGAAACCAGACTCCAGCATCTCCACAGCTCTTGGATGAGCTGAGTATCACCTAGATGTGGATCAAGGTCTAGTTGCCTTTGAAACATGGCCACTACTACATTGCTCATTCTAGGACCCCTACCCAGCTCTTACATCACTGAAGCCCACTGAACATTAAAATACCCCACAAAGCCACTCACACAAAAATAGCCTGTATTAATGAAGATGTGGAACCCTTCTGTAGGCCCAAGGGCCACCGTGCTTTACAAATTAACCTCTGATGGTGCATGTCCTTTGCTTCCCTCTTTATTTACGGTGCTCAGTAATTTGCTACCTAGACAATGACTGACAATTACATGTTCCAAGCTCTGCTTGTGAGTTCAGTAGTGAGGGAGGAGAGAGGAGAGCTCCTTGACCTCTTCTGCTTTCGTTTACATCTACAGGCAGCTCAGGTGGTTTACTCAACTCCTTTCACTTTCTTTTCCCTGCAGTCCAGAGAATTAGCTGCATTATCAGGGCTGCAAAGGCCTTGGGCATAAACCAGTGTGTTGAAACATCCTTTTTCCATCTCCCTAATCAACTTGCAGCAAGTGCCTTCTTCTGTGCCATCCATCCACGGTCAGAGGCCACGCTGGCTGTTCAGCAGCACAGATGAGCCATCAGCAGGCAGACAAAGCTGGGAAAAGAGCATGCAATTCCTGCCAACTCATCAAGCAACGTTGCTTCCTCATACCCAACTGGATGCAGTTTGCTCTGTCTTTCTAAATTGATGATTAAATCAGCAAATGTGACCCTCCGTAGGACCCTCATAGGAATGCCTCGTACCTATAAGAGCATTGCCTTCATACAGCCAGTAGGAAGTGTCCTGGGCTTTGTAAATCATCAGATATCTTAAACTGGAAGGGATCTGTAAGGATCAATCAGCCCAACTCTCTGTTCCTCACATGACTAAAATATAGGACACTGAAATACATGATAGCATTGTCCAGATAGTCCTTAAATTCTGGCAGTCTTGGTGCCCATACCACATCCTTTGGGGAGCTTGTTTCAGTGCCCAGTCACCTGAGTGAAGTACCTTTTCCTATTATTCAATCTGGACTTGCCCTGATGCTCCATTCCATCCCCTCATGTCCTGTCATCGCTCACCAAAAAGAGGAGGTCAGCATCTCCCCCCTCAATGTCCCTTGGAGAAAGTTATGGCCTGATGGGGCCTCCCCTCAGTCATCTCTAAGCTGACTACAGCTGCTCATTCAACCTTGGCAACACCTCCAACCTGGGTGAATCATCATCTTCATCATTGTTTGCTTCTAATTCCAGAGGCTCTTACCTATTGTGCCCAGGATGAGCACAGATTAAATACTAAGTGTAACTTGTGAGGTTTGGACCAACACACACTGAAATCAGGTAACCAAACAGCACAAAAAATAACCCCAAATGAGTATTTCTGCAAAGAACTTATGACCATGCCAGAGGACAGCAAGAGAGGGATTGTTTCATGATAGAGGATAAGCCAGAGGCCAAGGGTGGTCACAGTGCAAGAATCCCACAGGGCAAAAATAATACGGTCCAGTAACAATCCCTTACAGGGCAAGCTGATGGGTCAAGTTCAGAGGACATCCCAGAGTCCAGTCATAACCAGCAGGAGGCAGAGCTGGAGGTCCACCCAGGAGGCCAGTCAAAGACAGAACTGAGCACAAGCATATCCACAATACAGTTCAGACAGGAACCAAAGGCTCAGGACTGTGCTTAAATGGGACTTCTGGGCCTACTGGCAGAGGGTGTGGGAAAGATCCATGTGAGTCTGATCTGGGCTATTAATGTCTATTGTGCCCTAAAGGCACTGAATTGAGCTTGAAAATGTACCCCTGGCAAGGTATCAGGACCACATCACTTGCTGCTCACGTTTCCTCTCTCTATGTCCATCTATGCCCCCAGAAAGAGCTTCCACAAAACCTTCTGAGGTCCAAAACTAACAGTATGGGATGGAATAATCACAGTGTGCTCCTGCACCGAGGACAAGCCACTACCTATACAGGGTGGAGCCGCGGACACCAGCTGGGAAGGAATGATTCACCACCCAGAAACCACCTGCAGGACAAAAGCAAATCCATAGGTGATAAATGGATTGCTTTTGGGTTTCTAGGTCAGCAAAGCAGGTTCATTGCAGAGTGCCTGCTAATTGATCAGCTCTTTAGTTCAAAGACAAGTCAGCCTGCAAACCCAGGTTTTCTTGCAGTGGGAAGCAGTGTGTGGGAGTGAGGGACAGGAGAGCTGGGGGAAGAACACGTGGAGGCTTCAGTGTCAGGACCTATCTAGGGATTCTGTCCACCCTGGGGAGACAGACAGTGCTGCCAGGAACTGCAGCACACACAGAACCAGCTTATTGCATGACAGATGGCACAGCCAGGGTGGAGAAACCAGCAAAGAAAGAAATGCAATTTGATTGCCAGCACTGCCTCCCAAACCGTGGGTGCCCAACCACAGTGTACCCAGTTGCTGTGGTTGACCAGTCTCCAAAGTCAATAGGAGGGAAAGCAAATGCTCATAAAAATGAGTTTGCATGTTGCACTTTGATAACATGTCAGCACAGTGGGGAATGACACCTGCTGAATGCCTCCCACACCCTGAAGCATCCCCACAAGATTCGTAGTGTTTAAACAATAAAGCCATCACAGGGCCAAGCAGTATTGCTGTGGGGTTCCAAGCTGGAGCAGGAGGGAACCTTTTGGCAATGTCATGTTCACTGGGTGGTAAAGGGTCTTTCTTAGAACTGTGTTTGACAAAATTATACATTTTAAATGGATATTTCACGACCCCCCCAGAATTACCATCTATGCTGAAGCTTTGTTGCCACTGTAGTTAATGGTACGGAAATATTGGTGTGAATGCAAACACTGGAAAGGCAGAGAAAACAAACTTTTCCATTTTTTTCTGCTGCGAAATTTTCAAAAAGATGCTGCTTAGAACAACTGCAGAAAAGATTTACCTTTTTTTCTTTTGGTGGTGTGCCACAGTGTCAGGTCTTGCTGGCTTTGGCTGCAATCTTATCAACAGTGTCTCATCCTTTAGGAGTCTCTGCTACAATTTCAGCTCAAGTACCTTTCTGGAAAAAAAGAGGACTCTTGAGAAAGAAAAGCAGTTGTACAAGATGACCTAACAGTTGAATAATCTTTTACCTTTAGGGAAAGCATGAAAAAACATGATAGTTGCCAAAGAGGGTGATCAGAAATAACTGGAAACATGTGTCCTGACAGGTGGTACATCACAGATCCCAAGGGTCACTTGAAAGCTCACTGCCAGTTGTTTACCCCTTCTAAACCTGGAAGTCTTTGGAGTGTCACACTTCTCTTTTCATTGCTTTATTCTCTTTCTCTCACACCCACTGATTTACAAACACACAGTGCACAGATCCATAAAATAAAGGGCTGTGTAGCCCCAGGGATCCAAGAACTTTGTGTTCTTCTTTGAGGACCTGTCACTGAAGTGACAGGGTCTCCTCTCAGGTACCCACCGAGCACAGATTAAATACAGATGCACAGGCTATAGTCCACGTTGCTGAACCTGTGATTCCTCAAGTTTCCTCTGCAGAGTTAGTTCAGCATCATGACAGTGGACTGTAAAAGCCATTATTTAAGCAGGACAATAGTAATATGCATTTTATTTAATGAGACCTTGTTAGGTCCCTGCCAAATAACGTGTGAGCAAATAATCATTCATCAGGGAAGCTTGAGTAACATGGTAGCGACCCAAATTTGTTCAAGAGTCTGAAGTTATCACTGGGAAAATGTCCAGTGTTTGTTCAGATTTGTAGGGGCGTAGGAAGAGTAGTTTTTCCTGAAGTTGCTTTTGCATTTCTTCTGCTTTTTAGTTGGGTCTTTAAATACAGAAATTCACATGAACACAACACCTGAGAAGTTTACTTTCTTAATAAAAAAGCAATTATAGGAACTAGGGCAAATGCTGGCCTCATTTCTAATCTCCTTGACTTCTGTGAGGGTTTAGTGACCCTGCCAGGGTCTAAAATTCAGCTGTGTTCCCGGGAAAGGTTATGCTTTGGAAATCTGAAACCGTGTAACCTCTGTGTGTTCATTAAATGTGAAAGTAACAGAACTCCTGGTGTACAAAGTCCTTTCAGACTATGCCCCTGAGACTATCTGTCAGCCTTTCCAGGGAACTGCTTTGCCTCCTTCCTCTCTTGGAACTGGAATGGAGGAAAAATAGAGCTCTCCCAGAACAGACCGACTGGAATATAGGGTAGGGTTAGGGAAAGGGGAGTCAAACTCAGGCTTTCCTGGCACAGACCAGCAGCAAGGGCTCTCGGTAATTGAGGGTGTCAGATGGCTTGTGCCAGTCACCAGGCACATTAGGGAGGGAGTCAGAGCATCCTGCAGAAGAAAAAGCATATTGCAGGGGGGGAAACTGGCTGGCCTTAATGTGAGCAAATGGGGAGGAAGCCTGGAGACATCTGCAGGAGGGGGTGTGTGCTGTGGGCCCACTGCACCACACCCGGGTCAAAGAGATGGGGAGAATGGCTCTGGGGAGCAGGACTGCAGGGAGGCTGCTCGTGCCTCCTGTGACATCAGGAAGGGAGGCATATGAAGTTTCTAGGCAAAGCAGAGGATCTGTGGCTCCAGGGAAAACAGCAAGGGAAGACAAAGCATAAATGTCACCTCGAGTGTCAGGGGCAGCAGTGAGACTGACAGTTCTCCTGCTGGGAAGCAAACGACTGACAGTGTGCATTTGCAGCCCAGAAAACCATCCTTGTCCTAGGCTGCAAGTCGTCTACCCCTCTGCTCTGGTCTTATGAGATCCCACCTGGAGTGCTGCATCCAGCTCTGGCGTCATCGGCACAGGAAAGACATGGAGCTGCTGGAATGAGTCCAGAGGAGGGCCACAAAATGATCAGAGGGATGTGAAGGAAGGCTGAGAGAGTTGGGGCTGCTCAGCCTGGCAAAGAGAAGGGTCCATGGAGATCTTATTGTGGCCCTTTAATGCTTAAAGGGGGCTTATAAGGAAGACTGGAACAGATCTTTAGTAGGGCCTGTTGTCATAAGACATGGTGCAATGGCTTCCTGACCTAGTTGAGATGTTCCTCTCATTCCATGAAGGTTGGACTAGGTGAGCTTCAAAGGGCCTTTCCACTCCAAGCTATGATTGTATGAACCAGAAGTACTATAACAACACATCTGAATGCCTTGCTGGGAAAGGGGGTGGATTTGATAGGTCTTAGTGAGTCTGCAAAGCTGAATAACTCAAGACTCTCAAAAAACAGGTGTTCAAGTAGTTTTGAAGTAATTGTAAAATTTGCCTGACTTATGGTGAGACCTGAAGAGAATGTAAGAGAGAACTTAATTTATCCTGGGGTTGGCCCACCATGAGCTGATTTGAAAGGGTTTGTTCTTCCATGTGTAAGGAGAAAGCTTTCAAAATAAGTCTTTCACCTGTCTCAAAGTTGTACTTAAACATGTAGCCAGTGCACAGTACTCAGTGTAGTGAGGTACAAGCACACCTGGGACTTAGTTCAAGGTTTGGTTGAGGGGTTTAGTTGAGAACCCCAAACACAAGAGCAGCCTGAACAAGGAGACTCCACACACAAGCTCGGAGCATCCTCATGGAGGGTCAGAGAAGGAACAGAAAATGCTGTGTCTCAAATGCCTTTGCATCTGACTAGTGGAAGGTTATCTTCAGTCTGAGGTGCAGACAGTGATCTATCACCCTGGCTTGTGAAATGTCTAAGACACCGTGGCTTGGACAAGGTCTGATGTGGATGCTGTAGACATGTTTCCAAAGAAACAAGTATAAAAAGTCCCAGGAGAAAACCTGGTAAGTAGCTATGCCTCTGTCTCATTTTACTGCAATCCACTCCCCCCAAGGTTTGAGGTAAGGGTATCCCCCACAAACCAGTATGAATGAGGTATGAGGTTGCACCATTCTCCATCAGTTCTGACTCTCTCCCCTCTCAGAGGGCAGATGCACTTCCTGCAACTTCAGAGATTCCTCTCTTACGAAGAGACATCAAAGCTGGCAGCTCGGTCCCATATTTTCTCAAAGTAATTAAGTCCCAACTTTCCCTTCTTTTTTATTTTCTTCATGCCCTACATCGAGGGCAAGACCTTTGAATAGCAACAAGTCACAGGAGCAATCTCCCTTTTCTGGGTGACAACCAATTTTTTCATGATGACCACAGTGGGACCGAGACCAGTTCTTTCCTGATTTGTTTGTCTCTGAGCGCAGCACTCAGGAAATACATGTTGTGCTGCCCAGTGCACTCCTGGGAGAGGTTTATCAGCTCCAAGTTTTCACTCCAAGACTGCAGCATGTGTGTTCTGAACTGCACGATTATGCACAAGCTCTCACATGTAAATACGCTGCATTGTTTGTGTGATCACAATCAGGCTGCCTATGCAAAGCAGGCACCAATCTCACATTCAGGCATTGGGGCAGAACTGCCCTCACAAAAACAGATCAGTCAGGTGCTGTGTACAGTTGCCAGGTTCCCAAAAGGCTGGAGCTCTCAAAAACACCGTCCTCACGTGTTTGCTTGCCCCTCTGGTGCCCTGCTGCCTGTGTGTGTGTTCACAGGCACAGAGCAGGCACTGGGAAGGGAGCACATCCATTGCATGTGAGGGCAGAGGAAATGCCTCTCCTCTTTTTTTCAGAGAAGTCAGTATCACCGGGGCCACTTGTTGCCTTTGTACTCCAACTAGTAAAGTGCATTTTTAAAGTAGTAAAATGGAAAGGAAGGGATCTCTGCTTGCTGGGATGGATGGCAACGCGTTTTAGATCTCTTACATAATAAACACTGAAGGTGTGCTCCTAAATATGAACAAAGGTAAAGAATGATGTTTTATGGGTCATTCCTTAATTTCCATAAAGTTTAAATGAAGATAGATTTGTTTACTTATTGAATGTTTTTGTCCTCATATAAACATTTTTGGGGAATTACTTAAGTTCATACGTAGTTTCTTGCAGCAGAAACCGACTGTTGTGAATCTGCTTGCAAACCTTTCAGAGCTGGAAAGTTAATAATTTTTAAAAATTATTGAACCTGACTGAAAATATTCCATGGAGCCTTTCTTTTTTTCTTGTTTTCTTTAATGGACCAACAAAGAGCATGCAAACACACATGAACTTAACTATATGTTTAACCCTCTGCCAAAGAAACCCCTTAAGATTCTTCCTGTGAAAGCATGAGAATCCTATACACTTCATTTTTGTTTACCTGCATATATACACCCCAGAAGTTTTGGCTCATCCTCTTTGCAAGCAATCAATTATTTAAGCTTTTTGATGAAATGATCTGTGTAAGATCAGTGCTCCAGAGTCCCAATGCTTTAATAGATATTTAATTGTATCTTTTGGGTAAGTGCCAAAGTGATGGATGGAGTTATCACAAATTACATTCTCTCCAAGTGAAAACGCCATCGTTTTGGCACCAAGTTGGCCAAGTGATAGTTAAGTGGTTTTATAATAAAGGAGCTGATACAAGCAAAACCCTAAAAAGTGCTGAGTTTGCACTCGTCTTCTGGGAGGACAGTGCAGAGTCCACATGCTTGTGGAGCTGAGGTTTAAAATATAATCAGGTCAGAGATATTGTATTGGGTGTTTCTGCTGCAGATCAAAGGGAATTGTAAAAAGCTCAGGTAAGCCTTCTGTCCCAGCATGATGCCTGCTCCCACATAAGCAGGATCTGCTGGGCTGGTGTTTCTTATGCTAAGGTGGTACCTTTTTAATGGCCAGTTCACAGCCAGTGTTCAGGATGTGCAGGAAAGCCCATGAAACATGAGTTATTTAGCATGAAACTGTAGTTAAAGTCCATCAGAAGGTGTATGTTACCCACAGAACCTGTCCTCTCATCTTTGAAGATGTGGCTCCTTGCTTGCTACCACCACAGTTCTTCCAAGGTCTGGAGGCAGGACTGCTCCATGCTGTATTTCAGGAAGGCTGACTGTGCCTTAAAAAGATGCAAAGTAGTTAATCAGCACTGTAAGTTGGACAGGTAATTACAAACTCCTTTACATACTCTTTCACTCTCTTGCACTGTCCACATGAGGCAGACAGATCTAACAGTGATAAAAAAATGCTGACCTAAGGCATCAGAGACATCACTGTTGATTGAACTAAGACTGGAGTGCCAGAAGGAATCTGGGGTGGGAGGAAGGCTACAGGAGCTGTGTCCTTAGCTCATGGCATGTCACTGAGCCCAAAAAGAAAGCCTATTTCATATACAGCCCTTTGATTAGGTACTCTGTAGCTGCCAACTTCAAACCCCAAGGATTTACATTTACTGCCTCCCCCTTATTCCAGGCTCTGCAAAGTCACAGCCTGTAATGGAATCCCTGAAAGAAACCCCAAAGGGAGCAAAATTCCAGCAGAGTTTTGTTTGTATTCATAGACACAGGCAGAGACCAAGCAGGCCATATGGTCTAACTTTGACACCTCTCATCCATCAAACCAGTTAGTGCCTCTGGTGCTGCATATACAGATCAGAATAACCACAGACTGGGCAGACACGAAGCTTCCTGCCCAGGAATGTTTGTCCTGCAGAGCAGTAAATCCTGGCAGTTGTTGTCGAAGGTGAGCACTCCAACAGAAGTCAGAGATGTGGGACTGCACTTGTCGTTTGAAACATCCGGTGTTTTTCATAATATCTGAGAAGAAATGATGGTCAAGTGTCTTTCAGGTGCACAAGTCCAGCGACAGCCCTGGTTTGTGCCTCTGTAGCCAAGAACAGCCTGCTAATTATACACACATCCATTGTACTAAGGAGTGCAGCACAGGGCTTTGCTCATCCTCTCTGCAGCTGAGAGAAGACCAATTAAAAACTCTGTTTATTTCCAAATCAGAGGACCTTTCTCTGTTGCTTGTCGTCACACATGGGACTCAATAACAGAACTGCTACTCATCTTTGCAGTTATGATTCTCTCATTTTACCTGGAATTCCTTAGAGTCCCCCAGCTCTCAACTGACCTCCTCATGGAGAGGAATTGCAGTCAGGTCAGTCCACATATTTTGAAACAGTTCATCAAGACAGAAACTGCTTTTCTTCTGTTGTGTTCCCAGCCTAAGATTGTAACCAAAGCTCCAATGAATTAGTTTATAGATGTTTTCATTGGATAGTTTGCACGGTATATCCCAATAATGGCATACCTGAGTTTTTCCAGGAATTGGGAAAATAGTATGAAGTCAGAGTTAAAACTGAAAACCAAAATGCTACCTGGTCTTTCTGGTTTGGTTTGGTTTTGTTTCTTTTTTGGTTTTGTTTTTTGTTTGTTTGTTTGTTTGGGTTTTTTGTTTTGTTTTGTTTTGGTTTTGTTTTGCTTTATTTTGTTTTTTTGGTTGGTTGGTTGGTTGGGTTTTTTTGGTTGGTTTTTTGTTTGTTTGTTTTGTTTTTTTGGTTTTTTTTTTTGGACTAGATGACCTCCAGAGGTCTGTCCCAATTTAAATCATCCTGTTCTAATGATTTCTTCCATGAGGTATGAGTTTTGCCATACACCTTCAAAACACAGATGAAGAATATATGTTTTAGCTTCACTCCTTTATCTCCTCACCCAAAAAACTCCGTCAAAACTTAGCAAGAGTGTTGATGGAGTGAAATGCTGCTCAAGGTGAGTGACACAGAATCCAGGATTTGCTGTTAAAATGCAGTTATGCATATTTGTGCACCAGTCCGTGCTCTGTGTTTGGAGCTTGGCAAGATGAAAGCAGCTGTGTTGCCTTGCAGTTGCTCTGAGACTAAACACATTTCCCCCAAAAGATCCTGTCCAGTTTGCCATGAGTTGCCTCTGACTGTTACCCATGACTGCAGCAGAGACACCTTTTGGATTTAATCCAAAATACATGGAAATTGATGGAGAAATGTACCCACTTCAAAAGGTATTCTGCCAGAGTTTTTTTGTTCCTATGTAGTACAAATTCTATTCTATTCTATTCTATTCTATTCTATTCTATTCTATTCTATTCTATTCTATTCTATTCTACTAACACACTTCAGCAGACAATCATTAGGACATGCACTACATTTTTGGCTGTACAAAAGGCTACAATGCTTTGCCATTCATTTAATAAATCACAGCTGGGTTGGGGGAGATAGGAAGGGAAGGGCCCAAGGAAATATCAGATGGAAGAAGTAGGAAAAGTCCAGAATTTCTTCAGAGTTACCACTGGATCTTCTTTTTGCATGCGAAGACCAGTGATCTTGTTGTTTGTGCCCTTGTGCTTCTGCTGAAGAATTCCTTTCAAAGCACCACTTACTTCACAAGGGTGACATTCTTCCTCGGAAAAAGCCAGGACCAGCATGAGCAGGAAATAGGTGAGAATGAGCAGGACCAGTTGTTCAGACTTGCAGAGCAAAAAAACCCCAAACAAACCCCAAATCAGACACACAATTAAATATGTGAGAACTGGCTCAGCTCTTTCATAGCCTGTTTGGGATTAACATACCCACAAGGAAGAAAAAGACACCATTTGTGTTTGCAGTCCAAGTGCTCAACCTTCCATAGCCCTCACTGCTTCCACAGAAAGGATGTCTCCACAGCTACTGCAGGAGTGGCAAAGAGCTCAATCTGGAGAACCACTGGAGATCTGCTGAGGTGGAAAGGCCTGAGAAACATGAATGAGAGAATGTCCCACCAAAAGGCCACTCTGTGCCACCTGGGAAGTCTCTCCACAGGCAGCAGTTGGGCAGTGCTGTGTTATGTGCGATTTGGCCATTCAGGCTTTGAAAAAATCAACTGATAACTGGACAGCTGGACCTGCCCTGGGATCAACTCTGTCCCCTGACACCACTAGTCCCCTCAGGGTAGATAAGGTTGGCCAGGTGCTGCTGAGCAGCCCCAGCCAGCACTGACCACTCAGGTCCTTGTTGTACAGGTCCAAGTGAAGCTGCAGGTGATATCTCTCTAACTGCTGAAGAACAGCAAAGGCACTGCTCAAAAGTTCAGGCTCTCTGAGGGAATATAATTCATTACCAAATCTATAATTCATTAATCTATAATTCTTCAGGAGCTAGCCATGAATATCACAACAGATGGTATGAAAGACCGAAGCATTAGTACTATGACTCTTGCAATTCTACAGTCAGAAATACTTTTTTTCAGTGAGTATAAGATGTGCCATTCTTTCCTCTCAGCTTCACGTGCAGGAATCCTGCACATTCAGATCTTCCACACCCTGCAAAATTCAAGAGATGCTAAAGAAATTCTATGTGAAACCCTCCCAGAATGCATTACCTCTCTAGCACTTCTTCCCAGCTCCCAGCTGTGTTGGTGGCAGTCCAGCTCTACTACCAGCTACACATCACAATACACTGCTTATTATTTCCAGTCATCCTCTTCTCCACTCAGATCTTTTCTGTGGCTGAGCATAACCTTTTTTCTAGCTCTCCTGCAGTAAGAGATAAGACTTTCCACCTTCTGATCAGGAATCCAGAGAGTTTCTTCCCAGCAATTGCAACAGCATATTTTCATCAGAGTGTTTTTCCCCACAACAGAGTAGTTCATGAACCAATCCCACTTGGATTTCTTTTTCTGGACTGTTGTACCCTTACCCAGATCAGAATTCAAATGGAAATACTCATGGAGCTGTGCTAGCTCAGCACAAAAGCAGGCTTTTGACACAGACTTTTGATTTTCATCTTTGGAGAAGATAATTTGTCTGTGTTTGTGCTTATGGCCATTTCTGACAGTGCCTACAGAGCCACTGGTGATCTCCCTTGGTATCAGCAGCCTGCAGAAACAAGCTCTTCAGGCAGTGATGGTATTTTTCCTGGGCTGTGGACATGAGTGTGATTAAATATCTTCCTGGAACATTGTGGCCTGACTTCTCTCTTTTTTTTGTATGTCCCATCTGAGACATCTGACTTCCAGAAGAGAATGCCAGGAATTTCAAAAGAATCAAACCCCATGCCCTGCATATGTTTTGAACTGGGCACTCGAAACAAATGGTCACTTGGAAGGAGACTCCTGTTTTCTGAACACTCCCAGGTCACTGGGAATATTCTGGCCAGGAAGTGAGGGGTCCACCAGAAAGCTCAAAACTGCTCAGAAATGCCAGGCACCAGAAAAGAGCATTTTAAAAAAGCCTATTTGATATCCAATTGTAAGTTAAAAAAGTAAAAATTAAAAACCCCAGACAAACAGAAACCCCACAAAATCAACAACCAAATAAAAAAAGCACCAAAACCAGTTCAAGGCCATTATTAGAATTTGCAACTCACATGGTTCAGCAGCAGAACTGGGGTCCAGCAGAACTGGGGTTAAGAATGGCCCAGCCAGAGGTACAACAGCAGCTCCCAGCAATCAGCCACATCAGTATTTGCTGCCAAATGTCTCCTCTGGGATCACTGTGCCTGTGCATATGTTATTCTGCCTAGAATGCCCCAGCAAAGGCCTGAGACAGAGCACTGGAGAGGGCAGGATGGGGCTGCACTGCACGGGCACCAGGACACAATACCTGGGCTCCACCAGCTGGGTGTGGGCTCTGGGAGGTTTGGACCTTCTGCTTTGCCTCTCTCTGCCTCAGGCTGCACAGCCACAGGTCAGCACTGAGTGAAAGCTAAAACCAGAGCAGGGGAATTCTTGCCCTTGGCATGAACAGCTACCACAGCAGCTGACTGAAAACACTGTAGGGCATGGGAATCTGGCAGGTGGCTCAGGGCTGCAGAGCTTTTGTGGAAATAGCTTGTACTGCCCCAGAAAGCAGGAGTGCAGAGAAAACATGTTTTGCACGTGCTGCAAAGTGATAAGTAAAAGATTTAAGGTGCCATCCGTGTTTAATGTTAAATATAAAGGCCAAGAGCTATTATGAAATCTTCCCAAGTCCTGGGAGGAGAGCAAGCTCTCGGGGAAGGGATGCCACAGACATGCCACAAGTTCTCCAGATGGCAGAGCAGTTGAGCAGGAGCTCCTGCTGCTGTGAATGCTAGAGGAGGCATGCAGCAATCTGGGAGCTCTGGAGCCCTCTGAGCAAGTGCTGGGGTTGGTGCAGACAACAAAGAAGGACCTTCTGCACGGGCACTCGGCAATGCTGAACCTCATCTGACTGCTCAGGTAACTCGCCTTCTCCAGAACTATTTGGGCACTTGTAGGTGTTGATTTAATTGTCGATAATCCAACAAGTGGGATTCAAATTCCCTGAGCTGAAGACAGGGCTCCAGTCCATCATGGAAAGGATTCACCTTCCCCCCACCCCCATCCTGCTACATACTTCTTCCAGAGAACTGTGAATGCTTTTGAAAGAGAAGAGGGAAAATAACCATGAAAGATTTTGAATATCTGCACAAGCCATCAATTTCTGGAGAATTCTCTCCAGAACAAGTTCTCAGATATTTTGGGACGTTTTGCTGGCTGTGAAGATGTGATACTCAGAATTTAATGCAACAATACTCATGAAATCAGCATGATGTCATAATGTTTTATGCTGGCATCAATCCCAAGAAAAGCCAGCTTTCTGCAGTCCTCATTGTTTTGAACAGAACATTAAAAAAAACCCCATACTAATTTAATAATGTGAGTTTTTCTGGGCTCAGCAATGGAAATAGTAAGTAGTTAGAGCTACAAATTTAAACCGAATTCTGGAGGAATGGACTCACCAAAAAGATGCATCTTTAAGTTTTTAATTCCTCTTTTTTAAGGCATTGAATTAGATTTAAATAAACAGTAAATCAAATTCAGTAGTAGTCCTGTGACCAATCAGCGTACAGTTCCTATACATCAGCATACATGCATTTTAACACATGCATTCCTGTAGCTGCTCGGTGACCTCAGGTTTAGCTTTCCTATTGTCTAGATGATGCCTGCAAAGCTCAGCTCCCAAACTACTGCGAGTGCTTCTGCATGTGCATTTACTGGCACGTGAGGGTTAATTAATGTTAAGCACCTTCAGTGAGACTTACAGCTTTTTGGACTTCTTTTACGCCATTTCTTTTATTCTGAAGAATGTGAAGTAGCTCTCACCCAAAAAGGGGGAAGGAATGTCAAATCCCAATGTGAAGGCACGTGGCCATCCTCCTTGGCCATGAAACCTGCAAGGTGGAGCAAGCCCAGTCCTACAAGAAACTCCATTTTTCCTGCTATTTGGATGCCTCATTCTTCTGAGAGCCCTTCCCTGTCATGAACGAGGCCCAAGGGACTTCCAGTTGTCGTTTAACACTTCACACATGTACGTGAAAAATGGTACATCGTGTTCTGGTTTCATGTACGGGCTCTGGGATTTTTTTTTTTAATATTTTATTTCCCCCTCCTTTTTTATTTTTCTATAAACAGTTCTGTAAAACCAGTGCCTCTAATATCACCATGTGTTTCGCTACGGAAGTTGCCAACTTTTGTTGGAAATGCTGCTCATGATTCAACTGTTTGCCAATTACTTGCTTTAATGTTTTAATCCTATGTGGCCTCATAAAATAATTCTATGCAAGTTTTGATTTTTTTTCAGGCATTTGATCAGTCCAGCTTGCCTGCTAAAAATGATGCTTGACTCACATCCTGGCAACAGTGTTTATTTGACGTGTGCTGGTGAGGCACTCTAAAAAACTGCACTTGGGCCACTCCAAATTTAGCCTCCTCCATCTGGGTGTTTCAGTGTTTGGGTGCATCTGGTGGGTGGCACGGGCTGATCAGCACACCTTTGTTGTTTAATTAGGAGCTCAGAGCTGAGGAGGCCTTGAGAGAGAAAATGTCTGTGCTTCTCGTGGGCTTTTTTTAGGTCTGTTTATGTTGGGCTGCTCTGTGCTCTAAGAAAATCCAAGTCGCTTCAGACCGTGCCTGTCCTCAGCCAAACTCCAATTACTTTTGTGTTTCTGTCCAAATAAAACTACTTGCTGTAAATCCAAACTGATGGAAAATGTGCAGCTGTGGAGTCACATCCATTCCATGGCTCAGAAACGTTAAACAAGGGGGCCAAAGCTGTTTCTCCAGGGATTCGTACCTGAAGCCTGGAAGGTGAGGGGGCAAGCTGGCCAGGCTCTGTGTGGGAATGCACCAGCAGGACTCCACCAAGAGGGGACTGGCTCATTAAAAGTAGCTCTGCTAAGTTGGCTGTTGGTCCTCCAGAGCACCATGGGTGTCACCCAACGTGAGCACCTCGCCAAGGAGCGTCCTCCAGGACCACGACAGCTTTGGTGGGAGTGGAGGCATCAACCTCCTTGCTGAGGTTCCAGCCAAGCCCCAGGCTGGGATCACGTGCTGCTTGCTGACAGCTTCTTGCAGTCTCAGTCCAGTGACATATTCCTTGCTGCTGCTCCCAGAGGTGGGAAGATCTGAGGGCTGGTTTGTCCTTGGAGAAAGGCAATGAAATCCTCTGTTTCCTGTTTACGAGAAGTGGGCAAACATGGAACTGCTCAAAGGAACAGGGACTAAACTCAATTTCTTGGCACCTCCTCAGTGACTCCCCCACCCAGCACAGACCTTCATGGCCTGCAGTGCCATGTGCTGGTGTTAATTGGCTTTGCTCATCAGTGGGAGAGGGGAAGCACCTTCCCCCCCACCCTGTCACCATTCCAGCTGTCTCAGCCACCTCACGTGGCCTCCTGAGCTGCAGTTGTGCTGTGGGAATGGGCTGCAGGCTCAGGCTAAGGGGACATCTCCTTTTTTACCACATCTGTGGTGAGTTAGGCTGTATTTTCTCTGGTCAGAGGCATTTCTGCTATGTCCTGCCATGAGGACAAGGCAGCACCCTGTCCCAAAGGGCTGTCCACCTTCCTGCTGAGTTCTCTCTTGCAGAGGGACAATATCACTCCTTCGAGAGACCTGGCCATGCCTGTTTGTACCATATGCAAAAGCGTGGAGGATAATGGGGCTGCTAAAATTCACTTCTGTTAACCCATTTCTACCTGAGACAATTTGCCATCAGGGTTCCACGTTGATCTTATTTGGGAATGCATTAGATTGTGCCAAAAACAGTGATGATGGAGCAAGGGCAGGGTAAGAGCAGGAGGTTTTAAACCAGACTACCTGCTGCCAGCCCCGACTCTGTGCACGCTCTCCATTTCACACCACACGGGCTGAGAGACTCACAAAAGCCTTAATAAAGCATTCAGAATATTTCCTCTCAGGATGAAAGTGTATTTCCAGCCAGCACAGCAAGCATGGGCTCGACTGCCAAGATCTGTTGCATTTTTCTTTAATTATAGAAGCAGCCAATAGGTTTAAATTTGAGAACCAATGAACAGAATCTCTGCCTCTCCTCCCACTTCGCCGATGGTTTGGATCTTCAGGGAATGGCTTCCCAGTGTCTCAGGTGGGAGAGCCTTCAAGCACACACTTATTTTCAGCTAAAGCATTGCAGACAACATGTTTGCCAAGTTGTGTGTAGACTCAAGTGCTTTCTGGGGTGGAGGCTGGAATATACTTGGTCCACAGCTCTGAAAGCCTGTGATTGCACTGAATTTATCTCCCATCACTGAGGATCTTTTTTGGAAGGTCTCCTGTTTAAACATTGGTGTTTCTGAGGCTTCTGGAACGAAGTTGCCACCAAAAATTCGAGTATTTCAATATTACACAAATGTAATAGGATGTGTTGCATATGGTTTGCAAAGTGTGTGAGACTTTTGGTTGAAAGGCACATTGCACATATATAATATCACCATCATCATTATAAATGCATTGAAGGCACAGAAGCCTAAGCTAATCTGTTACGGGCACCTGTCCCTGTATAATTTTCTAGCACTGCCTGCCTGGCTGAACTGATGAGATGTCCACTAAATTGGGGTAGCCTGTCATTTTATTCAGATTGAAATGGATTTTCTTGCCTTGAATTCCTGGCAGAGAGAAAACAATCAAAAAATAATGCCTCGCAGATAATAAGGTTGCATGTCGAGCTGGGCATGACAGATACACAGCTGCCAACTCTTTGCCTGCTCACATTTACATCGTTTCATCATGAGAGGAGCAAGCCCAGGAGGAGAGACAAAACAGGGACAGGGGGGTTGCTGTTTGATCCCCCCAAACACACTTGGGTTCTTCCTAATGAATCTGGTTCTCTTAATGTACAGCAGCCAGAGGCATGAGCTCCCTGGCAGGAGGGTCGGCAAGTAGTTTGCCTTCCTTCAGGTAAACAACGCTAATTATGTTCCACTGAAATGGTATCTAATATGGGCTTTTGTGTATTTTGGACTCAACGTGGCACCACATCTCCTGCTCTCCTCTCTGGAGAGCTCTGAATGTCCAAGTGATGCATTTCAAGAAAAATACAGGCATGCTGGGCAGCTCTCCTTTTTCAAGGCTACACAGGAAGCTGTAACTCAATGCGTACTGGTTCGCCTTGCTTGCCAACAGAGTCACTCTGGCCCGGGACAAAGCCCTGCCTGGGCCCTACGACTCCAGTTTGCTGCTGTGGCCAAGACACACCAAGCCCATAGCCAGCAGGACAGGGATGTTTTTATCACACCAGGCTGGGTGAGCAAGGGGCCCTTTCCAGTGGGATGTGCCTTGGTCCTCTGCCTCCAGAGCCACCTACTTCAGTTGCTCTGCCATCCTGTCCTTGTCTTGTCCTTTCTCTTACCTGCTTCAGCCTTATAGAAAAGTCCCTTAAAAAATCTCTTCTCGGTGGAGGAAAAGACATCCGAGGTCCTTGCTGGATTCCTCCCCTCCCTGCTGTGTCTGAGCATGTGCTGCAAAACTGGAAGCAGTGGAGCTAGCAGCAGCTGCCTGCAACTCATCTGTTGGCAGGGCTGGAGCTGAAAGCACATTCTCCAAGTGCCAGAAAGATAGACCTTCTGGAAGGAAGTATCGGGTGAAAGAGCAGGAAAGTAAGTTCTCTTCCAAACAATAAACACGCAGATCGGAAATAATTGAGGCACCAGAACAAGGAGGAGGGAAAACAAAACAAACCATAACAATGGATCCTCAGATGAACTGGTTTTCCGCTGGAACAGGGAAGGGGGAGGAGGGGGGAAGAGGAAAAACACCCCAAAACACACAGCTTTAGGTAGCTCAGAACTGATCAGGAAAAGATTTTTTTTCACTTTGTGGTAAACCCCGAGAAGTTGCCAACTCCTTGTGCTCGGTGTCAGCATGACAAGTTGGCATCCTGGTGATCCTGGCAAAACACACCAGGTCTTTCAGGACCTTTCTGCCTGCTGGCTGACCTGCCCATGAGCCAGGCGACTCACTACTCACTGTGCCTTCTTTCCTTTAGAAACACACCCAAAAATATCGACCTGTTTCAACAAAGTATTTCAGTTCTGCCAACTCCCTGCCTTTCCAGCAGACTCCTGTCTGATAGGGAGATTCCCACACTGCTCCAGACAATTGCAGCTGTAAGTATTTTTATTATTGGATACCACAATATCATTCAATAGAAAGACATAAAGACAAGGAACAGAATAGAATGCCCCTTACTCCTGGACAGCACCTAAGCTTTATGTGAATGATACCTCCAGGTTCCTAAGCAAATTACTTGTGACTCTCTTGGGGTGCGGGGAAAGAGGGACAAAGAATTCTGGAAAGATGGGGAGCACACACACACACTGAAACTGAATCGGGGAAAATGGACCTTTGTGTGGCTTCATGGAATACCTTGTACAGATATAAAGGTGAGTGACAGTGTTTTCTACAAGCACAACAAGGATTTCCAGAGCACTGGAATTCAGGCACCCAGCCTGGCTGGTTCAGTTACCTGGCTTGCCTCCTGAAACTCCCTTAGAGAAGCTCTCCTGGAGGCAATGCAGAAGAGGAGCCTGACACAGGCTCGCTGAATGGCTCCTGGAAGCAAGGCTCTCCCTCTGTTTATCCATTCTCCAGAGGGAACCTGCAGAGCTTAGCTGGCTAGTTCAACCAGCCAAGTTGGGTTGCTACATTTGGGTGGTCTGGACATCTCCACTTGTGCACGAAGCCTGGATTGGGATTACAGCTTTGTCTTTAACGTCCACATTTGCTAGAAAAATAAGATGTTGGTCTTCAACCTTAATGTTGCTGTGCTTAAAATGAACTGCATATTTATGTTTGCCCGGGTTCATAGGGTGTGAAAGTGAAAATCTAGCAGTGTCGTGTATTCAGGAGTGGGTGGACAAGGGGAAGTTGATAAATAACCTGGAAGCAACCAGAAGTTCACATTCACTTTGGGGCATTGCTTCTATCGAAGACAGCATAATCCTGCTTGCTGAGCCACAGGAGAGGCTAATGAATATCAGCAAAAGCCCTGAGCACTCTGGCATTGTCCACTCCTCATTCACCAGCTGTATGATGAGCTTTCTCTGAGAGCATCTGCTCTCTGCCTGGTTTTCACAGCCTTCCAAATGTGGCCATGCTTCCCCAGCTTCAGCCTGCATTATTGCATTCCAGCACTGGCGTGACACACCAGCTACCTCCAAACAAACTTTGGGCTTAGTTTGCAAAGACTCAGAGAAGCTGAACTCTCACCAAAGATTAAGTCAGATGTTTGGGTGTTTTGTTGTTGTTGTTGTTGTTGTTGTTGTTGTTGTTGTTGTTGTTGTTGTTGTTGTTGTTGTTGTTGTTGTTGTTGTTTTGGTTTGTTTGGTTGGTTGGTTTGGTTTGTTGGTTTTTTGTGGGTTTTTTTGTGGGTTTTTTGGGTTTTGTTTTTGCCTTTTTTTTTTTTTTGCTTTCTTGTTTTGTTTTTCGTTTTTTGTTTTTCAGGCCAATGAAATAATATGCAGCCAGCCACCTCCTGCATTTCCAAAACTGGCCTTTCTACAGTGCTGGGTCAGATCAGATTAGGAAGTTGAATCATAAATTATCCTTAAAATAATAAGCCAAGTCACTTGTCTGTCGTCCCAAGAGCCCAGTCCTTACTGCAGCAGGATGAGCTGCCTCTCCTGTGACACAATTAACTGTCTGAACGTGGCAGTATCTCCAAGTACTTGGCTTGGCACACAAAAGAGGAGCACTAGATAGACATGATCTGGTCACTCTAAGCAGAAGCTTGGGAGAGTGATGTGGTCCTCCTGTGGAGCACTGTTACTTCCCCAGGTCATGCACAATCACCAGAAGGGTCATGGTTTTGTAGCCCAGATCTCTAGTCACTTCCTGAACAGAGAAATAGATATTTATTATCAGACTAATAAAGCATGAACCTAATAGGTCAGGGGATAGATCATGTTGACAAAGATGAAGCTGTCATTACTAGTACATTTTTCAAAGCAGAACCACAAAGATTCTGCATCATACATCCAATTTTTCTGTATCATGGTGGGGAGGGGTAGGTGGTGGGAAAAGAGACAGAATTGTTTTCAAGTCTTGAAACTACTGCTACTGCATACTACTTCTTAGAGTTCCCCCGAGCTGAAAAGGCATAAAAGAATCCATGTATGCTTGGATTCATGCATAGAAACATGAGAAGAGAGAAGAGAAGAGAAGAGAAGAGAAGAGAAGAGAAGAGAAGAGAAGAGAAGGGAAGAGACGAGAAGAGAAGAGAAGAGAAGAGAAGAGAAGAGAGAAGAGAGAAGAGAGAAGAGAGAAGAGAGAAGAGAGAAGAGAGAAGAGAGAAGAGAGAAGAGAGAAGAGAGAAGAGAGAAAAGAGAGAAGAGAGAAGAGAGAAGAGAAAAAAAGAGATTTTCCCGTGGTCCCGTTGCCTGATTTTCACTGTGCAGAACACAGACTTGCAATTGTGCTGTTATATATTCCTCAGATGGGGGTAGGTCTGGAAACATCTGGCCTGATGGAAATTAATATATAAACCCTAATAACCAAGATCTACTGATAGGTAAAAAATGCTGAGATTTAGTTGTGTATACTTGGGGAAAAGTAATTACATTTAGTTATATAATCAGCTATAGAACACAGATCCTCCTCGAAGTAAAGGCAGCTCCATCTGTGAAGGCTTTTGATGTGTGTTCCAAGAATTCCTAATAAATCCAGGCATAAACAGGGGCTTTGGTGGCACAGGTTGGAAACCTTACAAGGAAACACTGCTTTTAAGCCAAACACTTTGTCTTCACTGACTTTTGGGTCACACATGGGCCCTTGGAGAGTTTGCCTGAGGCCAGTGGTCCTCAGACCTTGGAGTTCCTTGGCCTCCCAGCAGCTCCCAGGGCTGCAGCCACATCCTGCCTGAGGAGCTGCTCACACCTGGGCACTCCTGACTCCAAGGCTCACATCTTCAACAGCCCTGCCTTTAGGAAAGGGGGTTCTGGAAGCTGCTTGCAGCCACCCTGAGAGAGCAATGCTTTTAGAACACTGTGGAGCCAGGAAAGCTTCCAGCTCGATTGCAGAAAATTAAATAAAAGTTGGATTCTCATCAGAATCCAAACGAGTTGGATTAAAATAAGACATTATCCTGCAAGTCTCTGCGTGGTGTGTGGCATTCTTAGCATTAAATAGATCATTTTTCTCCAGAGCTGGAAGTAGTTTTGTCTGCATATGGGGCAGCACTTTCAGCTAGTGCTCATTCAGGTCAGAGGGGACTCTGCCTGATCAAACCAGTCAAAGGATATAAGCAGAAAGTTCAGATTTTGGGTCAATTAGTGTCAGGCAGAAGTAACTTTTGCCTGTCACTACTGAGGTCAGTACTGGAGATCTCACTTTCCAGCGCTGCAATGCAAAAATGAGCAATGTAAGGAACGGGTACCAAATCCTCGTGTTTCAACCTAAAACCTAGTGTCTTTCTTAAGACAAAATTATGAATTATGAACAAAAAAAAAAGTTAAAGTATTTAAAAGAGAGTGTGAAGAAGGAAAAGATTTGGGGTGACCTTTTCTGAAATCTAGCAAAAGTAGCTCAGCCCATCTTGTTGCTACTTGTCTGCAGGAGTTGGCCAACAATGGTCTTAATATTCAGTCCTGGGGGCCAACAGTCAGTCAAAAGCCAGAGACATTAGGGATTGCTGGGGAGATTTGGGCCACCTGACATGACCCCAACAATTCATGTACAAGATTCTTATTCATTTTATTGTGGTTATCCTGACATTCTGTTGTCTTCATTACTATGGCCTGAAGTCAGCACTACACTTGAAAGCACATGTGTGTCTTTAACATAACTTTGAACTTTTGAGAAGCCCCATTATCTTCAATGAACTTGTGCAAGAACTTTCCTGGAGACTGGGCACAGTTTTTTGCACTGGCTCAATGGGGATGGCCAAAAGAAGAGCCTCTATTTCTTTTCTTTTTAATTTTTTTTTTTTTAATTAAGTAGAGCATGACAATAAAGATTCTCTAAATTATGCCCCTCATTAACCAGCAGAGGCATTCATTTTGATGCAGTCATTATTTCTGCTTCACGGTTCCAAATTGAAGCAACGTTGTTCTTGCAACAAAGGTTTAAAATCACTTCTGGTGTTTTATACAGCTCTGCACGGTGACCTAACGTGTCTGGAGCCGTAATTCAGAGATGTGTTTAAGGTATGGCCTTGTTGTGCTTATTTAAATGTATCCCTGCACAAGTTCAGAAGGCCTTCTATCAGATCTTCCTGCTCTGGCTGTGCTCCATGACAGTCTGTCAGGACTCAAAAGGACTGAAAATTCTGATTGTAGCCATCATAAAAATCTCTCCCAGTGCCTTTAAAGTTTCTCTCAGAGATGATGTTTCATGGGTTGTCTCCTGCAGTTTGACCATCCTCAAAGAAATACAGGAAAACCCTATTGGCAGCTTCAGGTTTGGATCCTTATAAATTAACGCAGCAATCCCAAACAATGTAAAAATACCCAATTCAGCAGACACGTTTGTAAACAGGACATTCTTCTTTCCTACCAGAGTAATAACAAATGCGTTTTCCTGCTGAGTGACCTCCACAAAATGGGCTACATCTATTTACCCAAAGTTAATTAGGTCATAACATTTACTTTTCCTGTTCAGAGATGAACAACTTCTTATAAATCAAAATCGAATCTTTGCCTCATTGCCAGTATGTGATTTTTAAAAATACTTCTAGTGACTATCGTAATTCTTTCTTTTATCCTGAGATATTATTTTCAGTACAATGTTTACAAAGGGAAATCTAATAAATTAAATCATCTTGTGGGTTTTCAGGCATCATGCTCTTCCACATGACAGGTCTCAACCCTTTTTAATGCTGAAACTTGATTTTGAATTTTTAGAGCTTTTCTAAGACTGAAGTATGGGTCATGTAGGTAATACCATCCTATTGTTTTTCATTTGAATGTAAATATATTCAGTTATCCAGTGGATCTTAAGTCTACAATAAAAAGGCACTTCATGGGCAGGAGGTGAATTCCCTATTACTTTAAAAATACTATACTATAATCTTTTTATAAAATTATCTGGCCCTGTTATTAACATGCATGTTATAACTACAGGAAGCCTGTTCAAGAGAACGCCTTTGAATTTACAAGTTAAATGTATTCACAGATATGTACATATTTATACATATATATATATATGCACATGTATGTATGTATATGTATGTAGCACTGGATAAAATAAGGTAGCAATTGTTATGAGGCCACTCTCAGTGCCAAGAAAATAATTAATGGACACTTGCAATGATTTTGTAAATTATACTTACAATAATAATACATGGGCTTGAAAAGGAGCCACAGCAGCATTTTTGACACAGGGTGAAGCTACCCATTTCTATTTATGTCTCTGTAGCAAAGTTATTAAACACATGCATAAATCCTCAATAACCTGAGTTGAACTTCAAAATACGTCTAAGGGCTTTGCATAATGGGCCCAGTACATGACAGCTCAGGAATGGCACACTTCTACTACACAGAAAATACTGATTATTTTGACTTTATTCCATTTTTCAGTGCAGCAAAAAGAACACATTTGCAAAATGAACACTGCATCACCAATTTTTATAGCTGAAGCTAACCATTTCAAAGAGATTTGACAGACAAACCACTACAAAATTGTAATATGTAAATTTAAATGTCTTTCTGGGACAGCAATAGAAATGGAAGAAAAAGAAACAGAAAAAAATTGTATTGATGCCATTGGAGTAAATAAATTGGAATTCTTTGTCATAGTATTTCCTCTTCTTAATCCTGGCTAATCCCCAGATTTCAGTTTCAAAAAAGCACAAATTCCAATTAATTTTGTTCTTGAGCTGCTTTTCAACCAACCAACCAACCAACCAACCAACCAACCAACCAACCAACCAACCAACCAACCAACCAGTATCATCTGTAGGCTCAAACAGGCAGGACGGATCTGTCTGTCCATCCTGCCTCCAGCATTCCCACTGAATTCCCAGAGTGCTGCAGAAGCTGCTCCGTGGGTGGCTTTGCACAGTAACCAGAGCTTGGCTTGCCACACTTCATGGTTCCATGGCTGAGGCTCCTCACAAAGTTCACTTTCTGATCATGTTCAGTGGGAATGACTTCAAGGAAAAACCCTTTAATAGTTTTGTTTAAGTGAAGATGAGATTTTTTAAATTTAGGTAAGAGAATAGGGCTACATAAAAGGATAATTCCTTGCCATTCCCAACCCATTCCTGCTTTACAAAGATCACTTTCCTGCGGTAATGTTGCACTTTGGAACTGAAGCACAAAAATACGACACTGTTTTGATAACATAAATTTACCTTCAGGCAAAGCCATGCCTAGAAATGCTGCACATCGTTTTGGGAATGGCTGAGTGCTGGGAATGGGACAGCTCTTTGCAGAGGAAAGCCATGACAAGGTGCACTGCTGGAGCTGAGGAGTCAAAATTGCCTCTGAGTTATGTATGAAAAAAAAAAGCGATGATCCACCCAACTCCTATCAAAGACCTGACTTAAACCAAAGCAGACCTGCTCCCAGCAAGGCACTCATCCCCCTGGTATTATCCATGCTGCAGGAATTCCTGGAAGCCCAGGTCCCCCTCGTGCCACAGACTGCCCAAACACAGAGAGATCAGGCATTTCTTTATTTCTAGGGCACAGGATTTGCCTGCTCCCGAATGAACAGGTGGAGCAGTGCCTACCGAGGACACCACACACACCCAGGCAGTCAGCCACAGAGAGCAATTTTAGCCTCAGCCTCTGTTTGAAATAAACACCTGCATTTTCAGAGGGAGAAAAGGATTTGTTTCACAATAAGCTGTCGCAGCATGTTTGCCTGCTAATGAACCAAAAGCTCTTTGAATTCTGCCTCCTGTTCTTCCCACACGGCAACTTTGCCAGCCCTCACTCTCCCTTTTAGTGCTTTTTGTTTTTCTTTATCTTTTTCCTTTCTTTTTTTTCTTTTTCCCCTCCTGAACAAAACATTCTTGCTTAGGCCTGCAGTTACTTTGTAATTCCATATCTTTTATTACAGGGAAAGGCCTTGTCTCCATCCACACAAGAAGGAAGTGATCACTGTCACTGCTTCGTGCAGACAGGTAGCCCCTGTTTGATGGTGTTTCAGTGGAAGAATTCACTAGGTGGTCTGAACCAGGAGCTCAAGACAAGGCTCCCCATCGCATCCAGGATGGGGACACCACACTCCTGAGAGTCCACATGCAACCCAACCTGGTCCCACAGGTGACTGCACACTCCAGTCTCTTAAATCCTCAAAGATTTCCATGTGTGAGACCCTCCCATTCTTGTAAGAGTGTCTGGCACGTATCGAAGCTCTCCCTGCTCCCCTTGGTTTTAGCCTTGTAAAACACAGAATCAGCCTTTGCCTCTCTGCATCATCTTGAGCTGCACTCCAGAGGGATTTTACACATGAAAAATCTGTTTTCTTTGGTCTCCTGTATCAGGGCAGGTCCTTTGGCAGTCGTGGCATTTAACCTTTCTGCAGCCCTGGATGCTGGCTGGGGAAAAGCACATATGGAGGGAGTGATGTTATGCAAGCAGAAGGGTTTTTTTTAAACTAGGAAATTTCCCATGGGTCCCATTATATCATATGAGGAAGAACAACTGAGTCATTTGTAAGTGTAGGAATTAAAGCATAAAAATAGCCAAGAAACCCTTAGCTTGCCCCAAAGTCATCCCTCCTCCCTTCCCTTCTGCCCTTCTATCATTCATGGGCTTTCCCTGTACTCACTAAGAGTGTTTTCCTTGCCTGCCTTGTACCACTGTGTGTATCCCACCCACACCTGACCTCCTGACCATGTGAAAGGCATTCCCGTGGCTCTCCCTTCCTCCCCATGGCTAACAGGGCAGGCAGGTCTGTCTGAGCAGCCCACCAGAGTTCTGGGGGTGTGGGGAGAAAGGGCTGGGGCACAGGAGTGAGGATGGAGAGGTGCTGTGGAGACTCTCTGCTGTCCAGCAGTGTGATGACGTGCACAAAGGTGTCACTGTCACCATGGGGCATCTTCCTGGGGTGCCCCCAGCCATTCTCAGCACTTACAATAGGAACAGTCCTGTTTAAACTCCTATTTTCTTTCAAATACCCCTTCCCTAACCATCAGACTCCACAAACCACATATATTTTGGAGCTACAGGCACAACTAATGGAGAAGTAAAATGTTCAACAACTCTCTGGCATCTTTTCCAAGACAAGTATTGAGAGTGGAGAAAGGAAAGAGGTTGGATGACTCACCAGACTTCCCCCCTTCCTCTTCCTGCTCTTTACAAGAGTCAACTGGGCTGTCCTTAGTGGGCTGGCATGCCCACACTGGGTACCTGAGTATGTTGGCACCAGCAAAATTCCACTGGAGAGAGGAGAATTCCTGCCCTGCCCTACCCTGCAGGGCTTGGCCAGGCAGGCAAAGGGCACAGTGCCTGCTGCCCAAAGCCTGGTGCCTACATGGTGGTGATTCCTGCAGCATCCCATCCTCCTGCAGCATCCCATCCTCCTGCAGCATCCCATCTTCCTGCAGCATCCCATCCTCCTGCAGCATCCCATCTTCCTGCAGCATCCCACCCTCCTGCAGCATCCCATCCTCCTGCAGCATCCCATCTTCCTGCAGCATCCCATCCTCCTGCAGCATCCCATCTTCCTGCAGCATCCCATCCTCCTGCAGTCTAGGGCCACCAGCATCTCCTCCCCAAGCAGCCTCCCGTGGGCCACCTCCCAAAAACAAGCTGAGACTGTAACAAGCATGGGTTTTGCTCCTGTGGCAAAGTCATCCACTGTCTCCTCAGCTGCATCTTGAAACTTGGAGCACTTAATAAATAATGTGGAAGAATATACAAAGCAAGAGATGCCTAAGTACTGCACACCACATTCCCTTCGTGGCTGGACTGCTGTCCCACTGTGCTGACTGAGGGATCAGAAAAAGCCCCCTATCGATGCTAAAGGGCTGAGGAGGGAGGTGTTTTTGGCTGGGAGGCAGAGCCTTCAGGGCTGTGAGTCAGTCCTCCCACTGCCCTCCTGCCAGCCCAGCCCCTGAGTTCCCTCTGCCCTGCTCTCCCTGCCTTCCCTCTCTGCTTTCCCTTCCAAGTGCCTCGGGCAGACCCGACACAAAGGGATGCCCAGTGTGGGGAAGGCTTTGAAGCTCCTCCTCTGTGGAGGTAAGGACAAAAAGGAGAGCACTTCCTATAAACCTTGCCATGAGCCAGGTGGAATGACATCAGTTTGCAACAGATGAGTTTTGACATGGAAGGAAGAAAACAAAGTAAAACAGAGGCAAAAATTCTCTGCTGAAGGTCTTTGAGGCACTTTTTGTCATTTTTACTCTTCCACACACCTGTTTTACACTTTCAGGGGTGACAAGCAGCTAACACTAACAGCAAATAGTGTACCATTCCCATAGCAGAGTTAAACCAAGAAATTAAATAAGACTCTGCCTTGTTTTAAATTGTGGCTGAATTTAACAGTTGGATGTCAAAGTCAGATTAAATTACAAAAAAAAAAAACCAACCAAAACCAACAACCAACCAAAATTCTTTATTTGCAACTACAAATGCATTGTGGCTTGCCAGGATTGAGAGGACTGGAGTGGTTTTCTTGCTGCTTGATGAAAGGGAATCAGCAGGCCCAAAGACCATTTTTAAGCTGCCTTGAAAGACAAACTTGAAAGAAATACTCTCTAACCGGAGGGGAAGGTGGTGGGGTGGGATAGGGTTTTCTTCTCCTGTTTATTAAAAACACACCTTGGGCACGACTCTAATCTGATTTAAGCATCACGTGAGGTGTATTTATTACATGGGAAAATCGCCTCAGTGCATTCACTGGCACAGTTTGGATGCAGCCCGTAGGAGCTGCTCTGCATGCACAGGACTCTCAAGCAGGCACAGATGAGGTGAGGGGGAGGGAAGAGGAGCCAAGAAGTGAAAAGGGAATATCTGGGGCAAAGCAACCTAAAAACTAGCAGAGAGTGTCTTGAGCAAGGACATCCTGCTCCTGAAAACGGCGGGGCAGTGACACCCAAAAAGGATGAGACCACTGGCGGAGGGGAAGGGAGAGTGTGAGGAGAAACCAGTGGCTTCTGAAAGGTCCTGGAGCCACAGCACCATAAAACGGAGCAAACTGCAGTCGACAAAACAAGGTGTGAAACAGCGGCTGCTCCGGAATGCCCTGCTCCTGCTCCTGCTTACAGCCTGGGGGCACAGAAATCCCGGGACGAGGAACAGGCAGCGACAGTCTGGTCTCCCCAATGAATCAAGGACCATCTGTGCATCCCTGGGATTGTGGCACACCCACTTCCCGATACACGCAACTGGAAAACAACCTCAGGGGTGTAGTAGGCAGTGAGTAAATCACCTGGCAATGGCAGCAGTGGGGACCAGCTAGCTGAAACACCACCCCCAGGGTGCAGTGAGGGCTGGAGAGCAGCAGGGTGAGCACCCAGTGGGTGAGGGCTCCCCCCGTGCAGCTGAGTCCTGGGGGAGCTATTGGACCTGACATCAGCGTGCTGTGTGCGTGGGATAAGGGAGGCAGTGCCAGAGGACCAGCCAGGGGCTCCTGTAACCATGGGGCTCTGCTCCAAAAGGAGGACTTATTATGCCAAAATAGCCAGCTTTCTGGGCAGCAGCCCAGGGCAGTGTTTTGCCAGTGGTCTATAGGAACCATCCTTTTCCCTGCGCTGCCAGCCACAGGAATTGCAAATTGGCTCCCCCATATCACAGTTACTCCTCTCTCCTAGAGAGACAGTTGAAGAAATCATCACAAAGGTCTCCGGGATTAAACCCCGAATTCGCAGAGGAGATCAATTACCAAAAGTCTTCAGCAGGTCCAGAATAGCCCTGCAACCCCATCAGTAAGTCTAGAATTACTGTCTGGGAGCTGAAGTGCACTCTAGATCCTTACAAACCAACACACTTCCTTTGGAAAGGTGCTGAGGAACATCAGGTGCTGAGTAAGACATGTGGTGCTGAGGAACACACCTGGTGCTGAGGAACACATCTGGTGCTGAGGAACACATGTGGTGCTGAGGAACACATGTGGTGCTGAGGAACACATCTGGTGCTGAGGAACACGTGGTGCTGAGGAACACATCTGGTGCTGAGGAACACATCTGGTGCTGAGGAACACGTGGTGCTGAGGAACACATCTGGTGCTGAGGAATGCATCTGGTGCTGAGGAACACATCTGGTGCTGAGGAACACATCTGGTGCTGAGGAACACATGTGGAGCTGAGGAACACCTCTGGCGAGGGTGGCTCTCTTTGCAAGCTGCAGTTTGAGATGCAGAGGGACAAGAGGAGGTGAACTGCCTCCTTTGCATAACAAAGGGCACAAGGACCGGTGAAGGGACTTCAAGTCCCAGCAGTGAAAGTCCTTGGCTTTGGGAGTGTGATGGCCAGAATCTCGTGAATGGTCAGACTGGGAAGTTTCCTTAATAGTTGGCAAAGGAGGACTTGCCTGGATAGTCTGAGCTAAAACAGCTCAAGTGAGGACACACTTTCTGTTCTCTGCTGTTCTATTAAGTGACAGTATCAAGATCAGACTTTTGACATGACATCAGAATTCATTCTGAAGTTGGCCAAGTCATTCTGGGACTTGGTTATAAACTGCAGACTGTGATGGTTTTATTAGTAGTAGGCTTGCTTCACCGTTTTTGTCCATTTCGTGGCGATCAAAACTACATAATGTACATTACGATACAAGAAATGCCTCACCCCAGGCCATGGAAAGCAATTTCACTAGGTGAGGCTGTAGTGGTAGCAACATTTTATGTCAGTTAGTGACCTAAAAAAGCAACTCCTGTCTGCTACCTCCTCAAAGAGATCCTCTGGTTTCCCTAAATTGGAAGCAAAACACCTTGGATCATGCTGTTCTCTCTGATACAAGGAATATTTAAGAGAGAGCTGTGAGTTCCTCCCACTCTCCATGGGATAAGTGCCTTGTAAGATTGGTTTTGTGAGCTGGAGGAGGGAAGAAGTCTGCTTTGAGATGACCCTGCTCCGCAGTAGCTGTATATAATTTCTGTTTTATAGGGAGAAAATCAAAGCAAAGGTGACCTGTCTGATGGTACATGGTGCTAAAAATAAAATCTAGGCATCCCAAATCTTGGTACAACAACAGCCTTTCCATAGCACCAACCCATTTCGTCTCCAGTTCAACAATTCCTGGAGCAAATTCCTTGGGCTTTAGTAGATAGTGACTTCTTACATTTACTTTAGGTGAGAACAAAATGTCATGGTTTGGCCCTGAAAAAACTCACCCTTCTCCACCACCTGCTGCCCTCCCAACAAACCTGCATTAACACAGAATACACCAGGTTAGCACCTTTCAACTAAATTGATTTGCAGCCTCCTAATGTTTTTTAGCCTTATGACAAGTGAAATTCCACTTTATTGACAGCAACTTTCTTCTTTCCCTGCCACTGATCCCCTCAGAAGCATCTCATGGGCTGTGAAACTCATGGCTCTAAACCCACTTCTCTGGAGAAATGCTTGTCCAGTTGTTTGATGCCTTGGGGTTTTACACTGCAACTTACGCCTTACAGTAAATTTAAACCAAACTTTGTATACAATTGGACCTGCTTTCTTCCAGAATTTATCACTTCCTACCTTGTCACATCTTTCCCATCCCTGATTTATGTAACACTTCTCATCCACAAGGGCTTTAGACACTTATTGCACACTGCTTGTGTCTGTGGCAGACACACCAGCCCTCCCAGGACAAAAACCAGAGCAGCCCTCCCTCCTCAGACCCCACCACACAGAGGAGTGGATTGTTGTCCTCTGCTAAGGCCACTGGTTAAAAGCTGTGCTGCCAAAAGGCAAATATCTCAGACAGGTTGTATCTGTAAAAAACTCAGATGAGCTACCAAGTGGTAACCAGTGAGCAATATTGCTGTGCTGCAGCCTTTTAAGTCTTAAACAAATGTGTAAAGCAGAAGGATGTCTCTGCAGGGCTTTGCTCAGAGAGGCAGTGAATCTCTTTTGCTTTCATCCATGGCAAAAAAACCCCAACAGATGTTTTTGGGAAGAACTGACCTCCTGGGTATGGTTTATATGACCATTGATGTCAGCCCTGCCCCAGTTCCTTGAGCAACCCCAAGGGAAAAACCCCAAACAAACAAAACAAAACAAACAAAAAACCCCAACAAGAAACAACCTCCCAAAACCAAAATAAAACAAAACACCAAAAAAAAACCCAAACAACCAAGCAAAAAAAAAAAAGGCAGCCAAGAAACAATGCAACAACAAAAAAACCTTCTTGAGCTGTTGTCTGTATTTCATCTTCAAGATGAAGGAAAGAGTTACCTCTCATCAGTGTAAAGTGTCTGACAGTCTGTGAGAAGACCTGCAACACCACAGACATCACCACAGGCTGCTGAGCAGCCATCCCTGGCTGCCATCAATGAAGCAAAACTCCTCTGTGAGATAAGGCAAAAATAATCCTAACAACTAAAATATATATATATTTATCTCAATATAAATATACCATGTATGCATGACTTTTCTCTTTTTACTTTTAATTTAAACAGAAGCAAATTGTGGTTATTTGATGCCTGGATTTCGCTCATGAGGGCCCTGTGGGTTCCTCCCAGGGGCACACAAATACCCTCCTTCCCTCTTAGAGGTCACCTGCAACACGTGGCGTGGAAGAGGGAAAAAAGCAAAGAAGTCTTGAAAACCCTGACTGAGTCTGAGGAGCAGAGATAAGAGCTCGGGTGTCTAGGTCTGCTCAAACCATCCAGATCTCCCGGGTTTGTGGCAAACGGGCTGTGAAATTCCCAAGGCAATTGCCTGCTGTGAGGTTATCACTGCTACAGGGAGAGTAAGAAGCAACCCAGTGTTGTTTTATCCTGAATTCCTGCGTGTGTAGAAGTTCAGGGGACAGCTCCTGGTGCAGTGGCTGCTGTTAAACCCCAGCCAACCAAAAAAGAAGAACAGAAAGTCTGTCTCTCTTTTTCAACTCTGCTTTTTTTCCACCTTTCTTTTTTTTTCCTCCTCCCCCTTAGTTTGGTGCCTTTAGCTGACATCTGAGCTCCTGTGCAGTGAGAGTGGAAGTGCCCCTGCAATCTGGCAGTGCTGGGCATCCACTTTGCACGAGTGTAAATTATTTAGCAGTGCTCCAGACAGCAGCAACCAGGTCAGCACCATCCACCCTCTCACAAAGCCCCTGCTTTTTGCTCTAGTCCTGTTCACTTCATCTGCCAAGGTCACTGCAACTGGAAGCCTGAGTTTATTCTTCAATATGGAAAATGGAACGCTGCTTATTTCCTTCCTGAGAAGCCAGAAACGCTGGAACAATCATTTCTTTCCCAGCATTCTGCTTCTTGGCCTGTCTGGGATCTAGAATTTCAAAAAGGCATAGAATAATGGAAAAGTTATGATGAACACTTTTGGAAAGCGAAAAAGGGAAATACTGCTTTGAGTTGTCTCTGAAAGTAAAAATTATTACGTATTTAAAACCAATCCATACACCTTGCCTGACTTTGTGGTCCCAGGAGCCATCATTCAGAACAATCACTATGGTTTCCCAATCAGCTCATTTGATTGGATGCCTTTAAAAAAAAAAAAAAATCAGCTTTGACTTATCACTGCAAAATGATAAAGAAATATGTCTTTATTAATGATGTGTACCCGTACAGTTAATCCACCCTTTACTTTTAATTTACGTTGTCAGGGGTTTGTGACAGGGCAGCATAAATCCTGTATTTATGCAGCTCTTCCCTGGGGATCCCCTCGGTTCCTTTGCCAGACCTGAAACCACACCCAGCTGCTAAAGCAGCAATTCCACAGCTCCGTGGAATAAAATCTCCTGGTGTGTGTCAAAAAAACCCTCCAGTTTGATTCCTTAACGAGGTGAAAATTCAGCAAACTCAGACTTTATGCCAGAACTGCAGTTCTGCAAGCTACAAACTGAGTGTCTGCAACCTTTTCTGCATAGTTTGAGCTTTCACTGGTTTTAGCTCTGAGTCTCCCGTGGGGCATTCCTGGTTATTCTGAGAGCTCCTGATGGGCAGCAGCCCTGGCACTGCCCTCGTTGCTGCTTTACTTAGTGCCCAGGCTCTCACTTAAGCTTTTAAGCAAGGCTGTCCGATTCCATGAGCACAGAGGTGATGTTTGATGCACGAGATACCTGGAGACCAAGGGGGAAACTCGGCCCCTGGGAGTCTCTCCTGGAGCTTTGCTCTCGCTCTTATCCCCACGATCTGCAGCATTCCTGCTCCGCAGGCAGAGCTGCAAGGAACGAAAGGCACGAGGAAAAGTCTTGTGGTGGTTTTCATCCGGGGTCCACCCAAACCTCCAGGGCTCCCCCTTTTCCCAGAGGGAATGGAAAAAGAGAAAAGGCAGAAAAACAGCTGAGAGAGAATGGCAAAGCATACTCGGAGTGGCTAAACACTCAAATTTATTACTAACAAGATAAGAACTAAAAAGTAAGAAAGCTAAAATATAAGAAATAAATCAGTTTAAAAAATACCTTTCTCCTCCCACTCCTCCCTCTTCCCAGCAGTTCCAGGGAGCAGGGAATGGGGGTTTGCACTTGTTGGTTCTGCCATTGCTCTTGTCCTGGGGGTCACCCCATGGGCTGCAGGGGGGTCTGTGCACCCCGAGGGATCTCCAAGGGCTGCAGGGGGGGCACAGCTTTCAGTCCTTCCCCCTCTGCTCCAGCGTGGGGTCCCTCCTTCTTCTCCTCCTGCTCCCACCTTGGTCTCTGTGGTGTTATCTCATGGCTGGAATTCCCAACTGCCCCACACTCTGAAATTCTTCACTCTGTGATCCCAGAGCTGACACTGGGATTCTTCATTGTCTCCCCTTTGGCCACCAGCAGGAGGTCCCTCCTGGCCCTGGCTGTCCTTGGCTCCACAGGACAGGGGGAGCTTCTGGCAGCTGCTAACAGAGACCATCCTGGAAGCCCCTCCTTTTATTAAAATTCAGCTACAGAGACCTATTACAAGTCTTTATAAAGAATAAAACACATAGGCCAACTTTTGCTCTTACACATGACTTCTGGCACGGCAGGATTAAAAAAAAAAATCGAACAAACCAAACCTCCTCAGATCTCCAGACATACTCACTGTAGTGCAGTGATGATAAATGAAAATATGTTCTATTTAGCCCTTTATCTTTGGGGGTTTAGTTTTTTGGGTTTGGTGTTTTGTGTTTGGTTTTTTGTTTGTGTTTGTTTGTTTGTTTTTTCAGGGGAAGGGTGCTTGTTTTGTTCTACTTTTGTGTTGGTTTGATTTTGGTTTTGGTTTTGTTTTTGTTGTTGTTGTTTGTTAATTTTGGTTTGGTTTCTTTTGGGGTTTTTTTTGGCTGTTCGTTCATTTTGTTGGGTTTTTGTTGGGTTTTTTTGTTGTTGTTGTTTTGTTTTGGTTTTTGTTTGTTTTGTTGGTTTTTTTTGTTTGGGTTTTTTAATTGTTGTTGTTTTTGTTAGTTTGCTTTTTTTTCAATTAAGAGCTTAAAAAGATAAAATCATCCAAACAAAGATACAATTCCTTGTGAAAGTGCAATAGACCCCTTGCAGCAGCCCCTCGGGTGTGCCTTCTGTATCCTTCCAGAGCAGGTTCCTCTCTCTGTGTCTCGTGCAGCATTTCGCTCCCCCAGCCACGCTCTGAACACCAGCATGGACTGGAGAGCTGGATTCCAGCTGGGTCATTGGCAGCAGCTACAGGAGAACAAGAAGCTCAGCCACCCCCAGTGCACTGTAAGCAGGTTTTCCTTAACGTCTGGCCAGAGCTTGCAGAGCAAGTCCCTAAATTCAGTCTGAAGAGGAGTGGCAATGCACTTACCACTGAATCAAAAACCACCCCACAGGTCTGTATCTTGTAAAGATATTGTTGGTGGTGACCAAGACTTTCTTTGTCACTATTTTTTATAACCTATGGATGTCCATATGGGAGAAAGGTTTTCCCTCTACTGGAATTATAAAATAAAAAAATCTGCCTTTATTCATAGTTTTTACATTTGTCTCAGTAAAGAGGTCATCTGTTGGAACCCGGGCAGGTTCTCAGACTAGGGAGTCAGGAGCAGCTTCCAAGACAGAGGCCTCAGTGATAATGATAGATCTGCAAAATGACCTTGGCCAACAGTGACCTGAGAGGAGAACCTGCTGATATTCCATGGAACGATACATGTGAAGAGCTCTATTAATAAAGTTAAGATAGATAAGAACTGTGTGAATTGACAAACAATATATCTTGGTGGATATTTAGCTATAGCTGTGTGTTTTTGGATAGTTTTGATGGAGTATATTAGTTTTAGAAATGTGCATAACTGTGTGTGAAGAGAGTCCTTTCTTGTGCTTTTGAAATCCCTGCACAGTGGAACACAAAGATGCAAGAATGGAAACACTGAGAGAGCCTTTCCTGCCATTCCTGAATAGAAATGTAACTCTTAGATGAAGAGGAATTAGAATAAAACTCTCATTTTTGTTTTGATGCAGTCAGCTTGTCTTATTTAACAGCTCAGGCTTAAAAGCCTCATACAAAAGACACTGAAACCCGTCTCAGTGCAAAAGGTTGTCATTAACAGCCATCTACAATTTTTTCCTTTACATTTTTCATCCAAAGGAAAGCACTCTCCAACCAGGCAGCGATGTCCCCGGAGCTCCATAAATCAGCATGACAGGGGACTCAATCAGCCACATGCCTGCTCTGGTCTGAGCAGCTGCTGACCCTCCTGGAGCACTCTGAGTGCAGGTCCCGGTGGTGGGCCCTGCCAGGGGAGGGGAAAACAGCAGGTTGGCACTTTTAAAACCACCCAAGCCTGGCTGAGGGAATCACTGTGTCAGAGGTTTCTGTGGCTGGATTTTGGTAGAAGGGGGGGCTTCCAGGATGGTTTCTGGTAGAAGCTGCCAGAAGCTCCCCCTGTCCTGTGGAGCCAAGGACAGCCAGGGCCAGGAGGGACCTCCTGCTGGTGGACAGAGTGGAGCCAATTCAATTAAGAATCCCAGTGCCAGCTCTGGGATCACAGAGTGAAGAATTTCAGAGTGTGGGGCAGTTGGGAATTCCAGCCATGGGATAACAACACGGAGATCAAGGTGGGAGCAGAAGGAGAAGGAGGGACCCCACGCTGGAGCAGGGGGGGAAGGACTCAAAGCTGTGCCCCCCCTGCAGCCCCTGGAGATCCCTCGGGGTGCACAGACCCCCCTGCAGCCCATGGGGTGACCCCCAGGACAAGAGCAATGGCAGAACCAACACCCCACTGCAAACCCCCATTCCCTGCTCCCTGGAACTGCTGGAAAGAGGTAGGAGTGGGAGGAGAAAGGTGTTTTTAAGGCTGATTTATCTCTCACCTTTTAGTTTTAGTTCTTTTAGTAATAAATTTAAGTATTTAGTCACTCTGAGTTTGTTTTGATCTCCCTCCTAAGGTAAAATTGAGGAAATTGCCAGATGAGAAAAAATATTATTTCTAAGGAATTAAGCCACCAAATTATCCTTAAGATCATGGAGGTGACAAAGATCAGTTATTTTGATAAAGTCTGTAAAATGTCAGCTGCAAAAAAATTCTAATAACTTTATTGGTATAATGAGCTGTCCAGGCATGGTATTTTTTTCTCTCTATTTTTTGTTTGTTTGTTTTGTTTTGAACCAGTAAGATCCCCTATAAGGCTGTGGGTACACACACAAGGAGACAACCTTGTCTGCCTAAGACCCTTGCCAGGCATTGTATTCAAATGCCTCTTCCCTCTGTTATAATGAGGTGCTTTGTGTTTATCCACAGATTTGCAATTCCTTTAAGATAGGAATTCCTGCTGCAAATGGGAAGCTGAGGCACAGCTAAACCCTGGAAAAGGTATTTAGGAACCTAAATCCCCTTGAAACGAGTTATTCCGTGGTATGATCCTCCTGTTGACCTCTAACTAGCAGCAACAGGAGGTGACTCCAAACGTCAGGAGTCACTAACATCTACTGGTTGCAGCACCTTCCTACAGAAAATAGAAGAATGAAATGTTCAGTGCTCAGGTGAGCTGATCTTCCTGCCTTGCAAAGGACACTGCACAAAGGGTGGGCTGAGAAACAGCAGGAGATGGAAAGACAAGACCCAGGGAACAAGTGATGCCAAAGGACCCCTTTCCTGAAGCACAGCAAGCAACATGTGGACACCCCTGGCTGCTTTTGTGCTGAGGACCTGCTGGGGACACCTCTGGGTGCTGTGTGTCACCCCAGCCCAGCCTGAGCAGCTGCCCCTCAATCCAGCCCATCCCTCACTGCTCTGCTCTCCAGGAGACACAGAGACAAGACCAAGGACAGTCATTTCAGAGGGGTCACACTTCACAAATACCTTCTGGGTTCCAAGAGGTGACATTTTACAAAGGCTTGCCTTTCTTTTAGGCTCTGATTTTTGCACTCCAAAGGTGCAAACTCTTGCCCTGCTTTAAGGTGACTCCAGCACTGCCCTTGACTCTCATTTTTACACCTCATAAAACTGCTCTGCTTTAGGATGGGTTTATATCTATTACAGAAATGCTCCAAGTAGGATAACACAAATCAGGCATTTAAGGCCTGTCCATTATTTTCACTCATTCTGACTCCTCCTTCTGGACTATTTTCCCACTCCAGGCCTCAGAAAACTAAACACTGGACCAGGTTTTTCACCTGAGATGTGGCTCTCACCAAAGTAAACACAGCAGAGAGGAGTGCAAGATGAGAGCAACATATGCCCCTTCACTGCAAGTGTAAAAATGCTGTTGTGCTGACAGGTAAATCAGGTAGATTTTCTTTTTTTCTGCTAAGTAAAATAGTAATTAACTCTTCCATTATGTGAAAGAAAAATATCCTTATTGTCAAACCCAAATACTTCCAGACACTTGATGATGAGTCCTACAGCAGGATTTGTATGGAAAGCAGGAATTTTTCCTATCTGAAATTTCCAAGGCGCCTTGAGGATGATGTTTTCCATGCTTGGTCTTTGCCCACAAGTCCAAGCACAGCTTTATCAGCCCATAAACAATGCAACAGGGAGGAAAAAGAAGCAATAGCCTTGCAAATTGATCCAACCAAACCTTGTTGAGAGGAAACAACTGGGGTTTTAACTTGACTTGGATTTAATCCTGGCTAATATCTTGGCTTGGATGCAAAAGGAAGCAGGAGCAAGGGAACAAGGAGGGTGCTGGGGAGATTCCAATCACTATTCTCATTGGAGGTGGAAGAGTTCCCTTTTGAAGGTGGATATTCGGAGCATCAGCAGATAGTGTCTAACAAAACCTGCTTTTCAGTGATGCATGAAAGATGTCAACAGTAATCCCACTCTTGCATGGCATGCTAAAATCTTTGTATGTCTCTGATCTTTCAAATACATTATGCTAATCCATTTGAAGGAGGCTTATATTTCTCTGTTTAAAAGCAGAGAAAATCAGAGTCTCCTGATGCAGGAGACTTTTTCTACTTTTCTTTCATTACTTTAACAATTTGAGAAACAGGGGAAACAATGGCATGAGTACCATCCATGACAGCTCAAACGACCAGGAAATGGAGGGGTTTTTTCAGTCATGTCCAAGCTTGTGGAATTGAGTCTTAATCTATTTATTTCAATGCAAGCACCATCAACCATGCCACACTTATGAAATTCAGAGCCTTATTTTGGGACTCTTTAGGCCCAAGTCAATTTTCACAGCCTAGTACCAGTTTGAGAAACCTTGGCCTGAAGGAGTTCAGTCCTTCAAACCTCTCTAAGAGATGGATGGTCATGTGCAAGGTCTTCTGGCTTTGGGGAGGGGGGAAGTAGGGACAGAACATAAAACATTGTGCTCAGGAGCAAGTGGTAATTCAGCAAACACCAGTTCTCAGCCCTTGTCCCATGAATTTGGTGTCAGCTGACGGAGCTCCTGGCCTTGGTCCAGAAAGTCACATTTTTGAACTCAGGCATGCATGGGCTGGGAACAGGAACCACATCAATATTGTACAAGAATTAAAAGAGTTTATTCTAACCCCTCTCTGAGTTACAACTGGTTTACAACTGAGTAAACAAATGTGTTCAATAAGTGTTGATTTCAGAATGGTACATATTTTTCAGGTTACCAAATATTTGCAATCAGTAGAATATACATTTAAGGCAGCTTTAATAAGAGGCTTAGTCAAACACTTGCCATTTTTAACTTGGGTCTTGACAAATTGTGAGTGGCCAGTATCTTCAGTCTCACTTGTTGTGAGATGACAAGGAATTTGACTGAAATTGGCTCAGTTCATCGCTGAAAACAAGCACCAACAAATGCTCATGCTCTTCACTTCTTTCTTTGTCCTTCTTTCTGAAAACAAATGAAGGAAAAAGCCCTTCTAGACATTTAAACATACTGTTTATATATATATAAACATACTGTTTATAGGAGGCTGAGCAAGCCTCAGTATTGCCCATACCTAGAGCCTTGGCTACTCCTTGCAAATACCTTTTGCTGCCCTCTGAGTCTCTATAAATACCCCAATTTTCTGAGGCCCCTGTTCCCCCCAGGCTCCAGCTGATGCTCAGAGCAGGGGTTCACTGCTTCGTACATCAGGTTCTTTATTCAGGCACCCATTTCTACAGGGACAGGTATCAGGATGAGCTAATTTGTTGAACATGTTTTAGATACCCAAGCCAGCTGTCTGACCACCGTCTCCTTTGCCTTCGGAAAGGCAGTAAAGGCATTTATGACACCATGTGGAACAATGAGATGACTCTGCACAGAGTCAGGCCCCACATTTTGATACCCATCTCGGAGGAGAAGATGGGAATGGAGGCACTGTGCCTCAGGGTGCTCAAGGGCTCTCAGTCAGGCACTGCACAAGTTGCTTCTGCAGGGCTTGCACAAGAGAGCAGGGGAGGGAAAGGCAGCACAACCAAAATCTGTTTCTGAACATCTGGCTGTACAGATTGACAAGGCAATGACTTCCTCTGAAAATATGTATGAATTTTTGTAGTGGTGACCTCAGCTTTCCTGAAAGGAAGAGATCTGGGGCTGAGTAGCCAGATGTGTTTCTAAGGAAGAAGCCAGAGAGAATGGCATTTTTAAAAGCACTTTCAGAACGGGCCCTGCTTTCTGCACTGAGTTACACACACAGTTCCAACAGTGGAAGAAAATTCACCACTGGTCTTCTCTCATCTCACCACCACCATAGTTCCTAAAGACAGAGCCTTCTGTGTCTAGGTGTGCTGGCTGGGTATCCAGAAATTGCCACATAGTAAGTAGTCTGGGATCAAACAGAAGGCAGATAGTGAATCCCTCTGCAAAGAAACAGCCTGTCAGTGACTGAGGAGTCCTAAAGCTCCCTGGGACTGTACTGAACAAAGCAAGTGCCTCCAAGACATTTTTGTCCATCTCCTGAGAAGATAGCATGCTGCATGCCATGGTCAAAAGGAGAATGTTTTCTCCCGAGTCAGCTTTTACAGAGGAAAATAGTTCCTTCCATTTTTTCCTTAGAGCAGCTCAGATGGAAGGAATGAGATCTTGGCAAGTCTGTAGAAAAGGGTGGGGTGTCCTAAAGAGCACACTAAAATGGAAAAATTGACTCCCTTGAATTGAAATGATTCCATTATCATTTGGATATGATATAGCTCAGAAAATTCTTTCTGTTTTCATAATCCTGGGGTTTGTTACATTTCTCATTGTACAGAAGAGAACTGAGTTCCCTGAAAATGCCAGGAAGGTCTTTACATTAAATGTAAGCAAATCATGGCTTTGGGTTTTAAATTCCGACTTTTGTCGCCCGAGAGATTTCTCAGCTTTGCTCTCTGGAAGAAGAAATTCTTTGGTGGGTCTAATTTTTCTAAAGGATCAGCTGAAGCAGCAACAGTTATCTATCCTCCTTCTTCTGATCATAGTTGCCTTTGCCACCAGAATTGTGTGGATGTGTAGGAAAGAAATTGTAATCCCCGTTTTCGTGTTACCCTCCTGGGAGAAGTGCCGGCCTTTGCAGTGACATTGGGCAGAGCCACGTATCATGAAACGCCTCTGAGGGATGTCCACTGCAAGAAGAGAGCAGATTAGAAACCATCTAATTTGTTTAGATGTGATTTTGGGCTGATAAAGTGAGGCCTCTGGGGTGGCTGAAGCCAAGGGAGGGTTGGCAGAGACAGTGTCACCCCTGGGGGCTCAGAGAGTACAGCTGTCCTTACAACCTGGGCTTGCCACCCCGGAGCTTGGCTCCTTATTGACTGAAGTGATTGAAGGTACCCCATGGAGTTTTGTCACCTCCAGGAAGACTGCTCAGCAAGACTCTCACCTCTGGAGAGATGGAGGAGTTACAGATTTCCAAATCAGTTCTCAGAAAACCCAGAGATAAGGAAGTGCAGCACTCATCTAGCATATTGGAGCCCCTTCCCTGCAGCCAGGGATGACTTCTGGCTGCCTTGCACCCCGTTGTGTTAGTCAGGGGACAGCTGTGCTTACAAGGAAGCACAGTTCAGATAAGATAAGAGGTGGCTTGGGCCACGTTTCTGTGCCAGCTGGGAGAGCTCTGCTGTCTCACCTGGCCATCTCAGAGCCCACAGCCCTGGGTGCCTGAGCAGGAGCTCCAGTTGTGCCTCCTGCCTGTGCTGCACAGCAGAGGTGGTGGCAGTGGCAGCTCTCAGCTCACCTCCTTCCATGGAGAAATGGTCCCAGCAAAACAGGAGGCAGGTTTGTGTGGTCAGACAATGCTGTAGTTGGAAGCTGCATTGCTTTACCTGCTGTTCCCTCTGTGCCTCCTGCCCCTTGGCATTAAAGGGAGTTCAAAGCTGTGCTTGGGAGCACTCGGTGTGTGTCACTGGTGACTTACCAGCCAAGAGGAATCACAGCCCTGGGCTGCATCCCAAAGTCTGAGCCAGTTTATTCCAGAGTTACAGAAACCACAACCAAGGGAGAGGTGTGTCTTTCCTTCTCCATCAGGTACCACTTCCACTCCCCCTCCCCTTGGCCCAGCCCATTCAGCTGAGCCACTCACAAGTGAAATGTTGTTGATGTCTCGGTGTCTTCCACTGCAGATCCAACTGGTAGCACATCTTTTTGGGCTGACCAAAATGAGCAGTTTTCCATCTGGCCCCTGCTGTGCTCTGACCTCCTGAGCCATGGCTCCTGTCCATCCAGGAACCTCTGTGGCCTTGTTACAAGATGTCAATATTCAGGAAATACCTCAGCTCTCATAATTTGTACTGCTGACTTGATCATCTCGCCCATTTGGTGCTCCTCTTCTCTTATTTTCTCTCCCAAATCCTTTCCTGGCTCCCATGCACATTGTTCCCCTGTCCCTTGCAGCAAACATCTATATATCTACTTTATTTGTTTCTTTAACAGTGGATTGAGCAACTTTTCATCAACCTTAATTCCTTTATTTACAAATAAAATGAAGCAGATGGCAGCACTGTGCTTTTTTATTTATTGGTTTGTTCCATTTCCTGCCGAGAGTTAGACCTGGAGTGACACAGCTTGGGTGTAGGTGAGGTTCAAGAGGTTCTGTGTGTCCCCTTAAGGTACCACCTCCCGTGCAAAACCGGCAGGATAAATGTTTGTGCCAGGTAATGCTTCTTTTCTGTGAGCAAGGAGAAGGTCCCTGTTGAGGGAGCTTTGCTCTGGGGTCTTTGTTATAAGCTCTTCATTGCTCATATCATGAGAAGGAGGGTGGGAAGAGGTGTCAAGCCATTAGGGTTGTTTGAACAACTTCAGAGCTGAAGTTTGACTTCAGGAAGGTCTCTTCAAACCTAGAAACCTTAAAGAAAGCTCTTCTCTGGTTTGGGTGGAGGGAAACTATATGTGTGTGTGGCTCAAAGACCACAAAACCAACTCAGCATTCACCTCTCATCTCTATCACACAAGAAGGTAAAAAAGATTTCAGGACAGTCTGGCTAATTGAAGTTTTCAGAGCTTTTGGAGAAGGACCTCTGAATATCACAAAACTAGGGCTTTATTCAAATTGCAAGAAATAATTGCATCACATAAGCAAAAAATTGTCTCTTATTTTCCAGTAAATCTGAGTGAAACCTTTCAACTCCCTACCTCTGCTCCACTGAATGTTGCATAGCAGTTGGGTAGGCTGCATACTGGTCTGTGTGGAAGGATAAAATCTGAAAGAATAGCACTGGGAAGATGATTGACTGAACACTTGTTCTGAAAACTTAGTCATTATTTTGGAGAATCACAGGAGACATTCATTTTAGAAGAGCCAAGAGTTATGGGTGGGCAGCAGAAAGCCATGAAGGAAAAGTAAACCAACAGAAAAGCATTTGATAAATAACAGATACCATGCCTTGAAGAGCAATTTGCAAATGATGTTTAGTTTAAGCTTAGTTCTTGTTAACAAAGAGATTATTTTTGGTGATTTGGCGCCTGATGAATTAGAAGAACTCATTTGACTACCATTCCAAGCCAAGGGGCTGGCAGGTGAGAGATGAGACAGACCTACCCTCAGCTACTGATTTACTCTCTGTGTAAATAGCATTTGAAATGTGTGAGGTTTTATTGGCCTCCTGTGCACAGAGGGGACTGTACAAACGAGGTCGACATGGGTGTCTGCACATGGGCAGGTTCCTTGCTAGTCAAGGCCATTATCTCAGTACAAAGCTGGAAACGAGTGGACTGGGAGATGTCAAACGTTTGCTCACTGAGAGCAGGAAATGAGGCAAAAGGTTGCTTATAGAGGAGAAACCTCCAGGTTGTCTCTCCATTACGTATGTCAAAATGCCCTGACCCAAAGCAGGTCCTTCTCTGAGGGGTTGCCTATTTTAAAATGATATTTCCCAATTTGATCGAGCTGCTTTCTGTCCAGCCTGCTGAGTCTGATGGTGAGAAGTGTGTTTTCCTGCCACTGACAAGCAGCAGCTCTTCTGAGAACCACTGCCAAACTCTAACCAGCTCCATGTGGCAAATCTGCAAAACCAGTGAAGGCGAACCAGTTCTTCTGAGGCCACGACTCAGCCTGCATCACCTCGTGACAGGTGGCCAGACAGAAGGACCTGGCTCTTGGCTGGCAGCTCAGAGACCTGGCAGCAAGGAGGAAGAATGCTGCTCACCAGCATTGTTGTCCCAGAATTACAATATCCCAGAGCATTAATTTAACAGGCACTTTTCAGCTTTGTTGCTTTTGGCTTCCCCAGCCTGGTGTTCTGGTTTCCTTTCTTTTTTTTTTTTTTTTTTAAGAGGGAATGCACCTGCACTGGAAGGCTGCAAACATCTCTCTGGGGAGAGCCCAGCTCGTGTACATCCATGCACAACCCCCCAGATGCCAAGATCACGTGGTGGGCAGCGTGTGTGAGATAGCAGACCCCCCTTGAGGGCTGTCAGCGTGGCTCCAAGGCTGTCAAAGTCTTCAGAAACCACAGCCATCACAAATGCCCCATTAGTCAAGGGTTAGCTGGTCCCACAGCTGTCACTGGGAGTGCCTCTCCTGGGCTCCAGCCACAAAGGATTTGCTTGCCAGAGCCAGTCTTGCATGGCCAAGGGGGCAGTGGGGTGGCAGGACCATCTGCTTGGCTTCAGAGGATCGCGTCAGGGCCAGAAAGTAACGACAAGGGTGTTGCAGGGGAGGTGTCACACAGGGCCACTGAAGGGAGAGTGGACCAAGCTGGGCTTGTGGCTGCACTGAGGTTCACTGTGAGGAGCTTCGTCGTCAGTGACCACACTCGGAGCTGACAGTGTCTGAAAAAGGGAAATATCACTTCAATTTCTACAACATCCCGTGCTCACGTTGGAAATTCCATTTTCTGTGCGTGCACGTAAAGCTACACAAAAGCTTCACAGCAGGAATCTGATGCACAGACTTATGTTCCACAGCCATGGAAAATTAAATCCTGGGTACATAAAACAGGGTGACAAAAGTCTGGACCAGAAAACAGAAGCCAGGCTTTAGAAAATGCTGAGCCACTCACTGAAGTCAATGGGCGAGGTGAGGGCTTTTACTTCCTCGCATCCACAGCTCTGATTCATGTGCTGGAAGACATTTCCTTGCATTTCAACCCAAATCCCAGTGATTTCAGGGGAAATGTGCTTGCTCAGGGACATAATTTTAATCCTGTAGTTTATACCTTCTTGAAGCTATAGCACACATGGAGTAATAGTGCAAGCCACCAAATACTGGTGATTTATTAAAGATTTATTCTTAGGGAAGGACCTTCATCTCAAAAACATTTTACTTTTTAACAAAAAAACCCCAATATATATGTTTTAAAGGCATTTCATTTAAAAGCCCTAAAAGATAATTATTTCAGTTTTGCTGACTTCTTCATAGGAAATAAACTTTATGCTCTCATCCCCATTTGGCCATTTTCCTGATCTCTATAAGACACAACAGAAGTGTATTTTTATGCTGAATGCTGACACTCTGGTGAGTAAGTATTTCTGCTGTCCCATATAAAATCCACAGTCAGGTTTTTTTACAGAAGTGTCTTGGAGTTTATTGCCTGTAAGCCTGAGCTGAAGACAGCAGACACTATTTTGTTTAAAGTTGCAATAAATTTTGACATTTGTCTAGGGGGAGAATTCATGTAGCGCTGGAGGACTGTTGTTTGAATTCCAGCAGGAAAAATGTCTTGTTTTGAAAGAAAGTCTTGTTTAAAATCACAGATCTCCAACAAGAAACCAAATAATAAAGCCAAAAAAGGCAACAAAGCCAATTCTCACAAGGCAGACCTCTAAAGCTTTGAATTGTTGTCAGAAAGACAAACTTCACCATGTGCAGATAAAAGTTTTGCAAAATCTATAAGTTAGGATCTCCTTGACAGTGTACATTTCCTGAGCAGCATTTTGAAAAATTGAATCCCTTGCAATTTTTAAAAGCCTTCAAAATGATGCCTTCCTGCAGTAGAAATGCCATGTTAGGGCCTGTTTTCAACATTTTGTTCATGCTGGTGTGATCACTATTTCTGCGCCATTTCCAGAGCAAACGAAGCTGTGTGTCCTTTTGGTTCAGCTGCAGCACATGATCTTCCTCAACCCTATTGTGTGTCAGGCTTGGTGAGTATTTTTGAGGTAGAATGCAGCTTCTGAAACCTTTGGAGGAAGGCCATGCTAGGTCGAGCTCTAGAGAGGAGGATCATGAGTGCTGGGTATTCTGTGTGAGAGGGTAGTGCCAGTGGTGAATGACTTACAGTAACGTGAAGAACACTTAGGGGCTCTAAAAACCTTTGTCCAAATGCTCTCAAGGCATCTTTAGGTTTTGCTGACACCATTTATCTGTGTGATAGGTTCACACCAAGCCAGGAAGAGAAGTGTCAAGCACTGGGAGTGCTTGAAACCCAAGCCTGTATTTTATATCAGCTTCTGATTAGAGGTTTTCTTTCACAGGGTCTAGGACATTAATGGCAAACACCTATGATGTGATTGTGCATTTTCTTGGGAAACTCCTTAGGGCAGTTTCCCAAGTGGCAAAAGAGGGTTGTGCAAAGGAGGGACTGGACTTAGGAGGTTTCAGGCCACCCCAAACCTGCACTTAGAAGAAGCATAGCAAGACCTGAAGATGATTAACCCACACTGCTCTTCACCTGCCCTAAGTCTCACCTGTATGCAAATGAGAAATGAGGGGAGCAGGCACTGCAAGGAGAGAGGGCTCAGCTGATGCCTCTTTGAGAGGAAGGGGAGAAGAAGATGTTCTGCAGCTTCGTGGTAGCTTAGCTCAAAGAAAACAGATTTCCAGCCCAAGCTGTGTGGTGCCTCTCTGGCAAACAGAAGGCAGACCTGCCAGCATGTCCTGTGGAATCCTCCAGTCCCTGAGATGCACGTGCCTTTTCCACTGGATTAAGGATATTTATGTGTTCCAGCTCTCCAGCATGTGCAGGGCTGGCTGGTGAGAAATGGAGATACAGCTGTGGTGAGTGCTGGTTCACTTGGTGGGTTACTGGCTTTGTGCAAGTTCTTTACTGCCCTGGGGGGCTCAAAGTGATGCCTTGAGCTGTAACCTCGTGGTTGTGTGGGCAGCTATTATCTCTAATGCTAGGGAATGCTGGAGCAAGCTCTGCCTTAAAAATAAGGAAACCTTTTGCATTCTTTTGTATTTTTTCCATATTATCAAAGCAAAAGCATGTATCTCAGCTGGTCCCACTGGATGGTGAGGGTAGGGTCTTTGATTCTTGTCTTCTAAGCCAAATTCATAGAACTTCCAAACATCTTGAGCTCAGGTAACAGTAGGTCGCATTTGTTCAGCTTCATCTCTGTTCACTGAAGGAAGTATTGGTTTGCAGGGGGAGATGAAGCTGAGTCAAACCAGCTGTGTGCAATTACTGCTTTCTGGGCCAGTACAAACGATAAGGTCCAGTGCTTGATAAGAATTTTTCAGGGCAGCACTGTGGGCAAAACCCCACAGCCCTAATTCAGCTAAACAACTCTGTGACTCAGCCTGCCAAAATAGAAAACTGAATAATTTCTCTGTGAGCTGCAATTGATCCCTTTTTTAAAAAAATTCTCTAAAAGAGAGCATTTTCTACTGCGTCTCATTTTGCCATGGGATTATTGGTTGCAGAGAGGGCTTCTCTGAGGATGGAGAGCAAGTCACTGGTGTTTGGGGACCAAGCAACACCCTCCACACATGTATTTCTCCCTGCACTTGCACACACTTCCAGGTCGGTGGGTCTTGCTTCTGCTCCAGCTCCTTGCCCCGCACGTGAACCCACCTAAGCCTGTGCAGGAGATTGTTATGATGGGTACATCAAGAAGCCTTGGCTTGCTCTCCTTGAGGAGCTGGGTGCATCTCATAAAAGGGCAGATTTTGCTGTGTGCTTGCAGTGGTGTGGCTGGAGGCAGCAGTTTCCCATCCCCTTCCCAGCCTCTGGTGAGCTGCTGTCGATATGGACCTGTCCCTCAAGGCCGGTGCAGATCAGAGGGATGGTGTCAGAGAAGCTTCCTGCTGGAGTGCCCAGGTGTACCAGTCGCCAACTCAGGAACCTGGAGGCAGTTTTGTGGATCCCACTGTGAAAGGGATGGCATTTTGGGGCTGGGAAGTGTTTAGGGAGGAGAGGGGGGAGTGAAGCAGAGGGGCTGTCATCATCCAGGTTAAGTTATGTTTCTCATGCAATGAGTTCATATTCCTGTGATATAAAGTATGGCCTTTAGGATTTTCCAGGATGGTTCCTAAGCTCTATGGCCTGATATTTTTCTCTTCCCCCTGGGCAGCCAAGACAGCAGTAGCAGCTCCCTGCGTCTCTTTCTAAGTGGCAGCTGGGCCAGGAAAGACTCTGTATTTTCCAAGGAGACCAAAGTGCCCTTTTCACAGTGCCCATGTCTGAAGGCACCATTTCAGGACTCCAGGCTGTCTGTGAGCTGGCACCCATCTCAGGGACTGTCCATGCCCAGCCTGCCACTGCAGTGGAGCTGCTGATCTGAGGCATTTGCAAGGTGTCCTCTGCTGCCTGCCTGCCTTCATTCTCAGAGGGGCTAGTTAGCACTGGTGGGGCTTTTGGACTTGGAGTGTGAGGTTTAAATCCAGCTTCAAGGTGTTCTGGCTCTCCACTGCTTCTGAAGTGTTCCTCACCTGTCCTCACTGTTGATGAGGATGGGTTTTGTTCTGAACTGTCTAGAATGACTGTCCTTCAAGAAGACAGGGCTGTTTTACTGTGTCTTGAGGCTCTGTGATTTTAATGGTTGCTGCCCAACCTCTTGTACTTTTAAGGCACAAAAAATAGAGGGGGAGCTCCTTCAAGTTCTTGAAGGACCTCTGGTTTTGAATTTAAATTGTGCAGCTTCACAATTGTCAAAACACACATGTGTTTACTGAGCATCTTAATGTGTTAGTGCAGTTCTAAAAAGGCCTCCTCTTCCAGACAAGCTGCCAGGGATAATTTCAACACATATTCAGAGTTCTAAATGAAAATACAGCTGATGAATAGTGCCCCTATGATGGAGAGTAAGTTAAACTGAGTAGTTAAACTTCGTGTAGTTCAGGGGTGTCCTTATTTGGGACGCTTCATACTGCATTGTTGCTTACTGTTGGCATCTTTTTAATATAAAACCAAACCAAACCAAGCTTGTTACCATAGTTATTAAGCTTTTGAAAATAGATGAAGCAAACTCTGAAAATGAAGAAAGAGCTGCCTCAGGGGGAGCAAACACTGCCACAGTAACCCAAGGGCTTACTCTGTCTTCAGAGCACAGCACCCACAAAAAGACTTCCTGGAGCAGCAGCTTACAAGAGGATGGGATCTTTTGTGAGAAGGACTGAGAGAAAATGGGACAAGAGTGCATGACTCTGCAGTGGTTGGTGATAGCTGCTCCTCTTAGCTCCATGCTGAGCTTCAAAGCAAATATCTAAGCCCTTCCAAGCCAAAAGAAGTGTGATTGCTGAACAAGTGCATGCCTTGGAGCCTACTGCTCCCCTGCCAGCAACCTGAAGTTGTATCCTTTCATTGGGAGGCCAAGAGTTGTGTGTTTGTTCCTAAGAGCTGCAGTAATGATGGATTTAGGACTATCAAAATTGGTCCTTTTTATTGATAATTGCAGTAATTGCTTCATCTGTCTGATTCATCTCTAGCCTTCTCAAACAGAGAGGAGTGGGGGGCATCCCCACCCTACTTTGTGGTCTGGATTAAAACATTTCCCTGTGTCAGGGAAGGTGCGGTCTCGCAACTCTTCTGATGGAGAAGGAGCTGAACCTGGTTTTCTCCTATGTAAAATGAATTCTCAGACTGTTGAATTACTGTTTTAAAAGGGACTGGGAACATCACCACCACTCCCACGGTGTCCTCCTCACCTCTGGCTTAGCTAGAGTGAACCACGAGAGAGGAATGTGAGAGTAATAGGTGCAAGGTCTTGGTGGGGCTCCAGAGTGAGCAAGGATTTGCTTGGTGACATCAGACAGTGCACTGAGTCAGCTGAGGTGTATTTCGTGGTTAAATGAATTACTTTGTGGCAGCTGGGCTGGTGACTGATTACCTGCAAAATAGAGGGTAAGATGCATGACTCTGTATCTCTCTGCTTTGCCAAGGAGGACGTACCCACTGCCAACAGCTGAGAATAAACTTCACCAAGCATCTTTCAATGGGTTATCCTGAACTTTCATGCAGACAAGTACTGAAATAAGTCTGATTTGCACATATCCTCACAAAAATAGACCTTCTGTACAGAGAAATTGTTCTTCTCTCATGGCAGGAAATTGCTTTTTTTTGGATTGAGAATTTTTTCTAATTCTTGCTGGTATAATATACTCCATCTATGAGCAGAACATGTTCATGCTAAAGTCAAGATAGTTTTATTCCTCCTAGTCTAAAAGAAATGTTGTGTAACTCGGCAGATCCAAATTTTCTCTGCCCTGTGCTTTAACCAGTGAGGCCACAGCTTTCCCATGGTGCTTCCTGAGTAGCAGCAGTAATTGTGAGGCTGGGCCATGAACCATATTATAAATTGATTTTTTTTTAAAAAAAGGGCCGGGGAGGGGTAGAGCAGAAAACCACCCAGCAAGACCCACTATTTCTTTGCCTCCTTGAGCTACAGAGAGAGTTGCATGCCCTTATACAAAGTGAATGTCCCATGGGCAGCAGCCTTGTTTCAATTCAGTGACTTCTTACAGCCACCCCAGACTCACTTTGCACAGAGCACAAGAAGCAACCAGGCATTCAGGGAGTGAGGCAACAAAGAATTAGGGAGGAGGTCACAAAATCTGAAATAAATGTCATTGTGGGGAAATGATCAAAGCATGCAAGCAGGGAAGATAGATGTAGAATGCCTAAACCAGCTGTGCAGTTCTTTAGGGACTCTGGAGTTTTCACTGGGTCTGTGTTGCAATTGTTCTCATGGTTCATGCTTTCTAAATCCATAGCTTGCTCTGACTTGTAGTGGTGTGAACTTGATGAACCTCTGCTTGGGTCAGTTGACATTTATTTCAGTAATTTAAACTTGGGGGGTTTTATCCCCCTCCCTTCAATAAAATACAACTTAAAAGCAACACTGCAGGCTTTTTTACAATACAAATTTAATCCCATAGATCTAAAGATCAGAATTGAATAACAAACACAGAACATACACTCAAAGAGATTAGAAGGATTAAACAAATAGTTTTCTATAGAAATAATTTTTTTAAACCTTCTGGAATGTGATAGAAAACTGAGGTGCAAGAGTGTTTTTATGACCATCCAAGGACTTCAGTGCATTCTACAGGACATTTTGAATGGGAAGTTTGCAGGTCACCTCCCTCTCAGTGCTTCGGTCCCCTCTGTGCTCTCTTTGCCAGCTGTTGAAGGAGTGGCTCTCTTCCCTGAACTTCTGAATGTGTTTGAGTTGGGTCCCTGCTCCAATTTCCCAGCTGTTACTTGAAGGCCATTTTGAGGTCTGGAGTACCTCCTCTCTCTCCCTTGTTGAGGCCACAAAGAAAACGAGGGGATTTGCCAAAGTACACAGGCTCAGAGGGAGTCCCCAAAGCCATTGCAGAAACAGTGAGCTTGGCTCTGCAGCCTGGCTGTCCTCATGAGCAGAGCCATTTGTTTATCTGGAGAACCAGGAGGACTCCATGAATCTTTTTTTAGCATGGGTAGGACCTGCAGCTTGTCTTGCTTGTGTCAGAGGTTCCATCTCTGCAGTGTGAGCAGCCCCAGGGGTGGCATTACACCTGCTGCTGCACCCTCACCTTGTTTCTCTCAGGTCCCACAATTTCTCCTGTCCCTCTGAGAAGGTTGACTATTAATTGGACCAAATGAAATTGAGACAAACAGAAAGAGGAGTGCAGTGATGTTGCTCTGTAGTAGAACTTCTAATGTGTTAGACATCCAAATTCAGATGGTTGTCTAACAGTATATTAGGGTTTGGGAGCCTTTTAAGGTAAAGGGTGAAAAATTAATTCAAAACAACATGAAAGTAATCTCCATTCTCTTCTTGTTCAGTCACAGGACTAATTAAGACACTAAGTGAAGTTCAGGGGATGAACAATAGTTGTCCCTGTCCTGGGATCATACCATGCCTTGAGTATCCTGGCTGTGTTAAGCTGTGGTTATAGCAGACATGACCCCTCTGAAAACAGCTGTGCTGTGTCCCCCCTTGCAATGCATTTGATGGATTATTTCAGTGCCCACTTTTGAAAATCCTGCACAGAGAGAAGTGAAAACATTATACCTCTCTGCCTGCTGTATCATCCAGCCAGGTTCTTACCCAAGTAGTAAATGTGCAAATTCCTTGACAGGCAAAGAGGGATTCATGTTTCTCTACAAGAGCTTTGTACCCAGATATGGAAGTGTGCCTGCCTTGGACTGCCATCCTGTCCCCCACTGTGGTTTGCAGCCACTGCGTGACGTGTTTCTTGAGTCCTCACTCGCATAAACACACAAACACTTTCCAATGCCACAGTCAAGCACCAACCTGCATGAAAAAACAGGGACAAGGGTTAGTTGCAGTTATTGGCATGTTTGCTCTTGAATCGCCCTGTACACATGTAAAACAGACTAGTAAGGCTCTTACTAAAGTAAACCTCTCCTCTGCTGCAGTTTGGCCACCCTCTCTGCCCCCAGGACAACGCTGGTCACACAGATTCCTGCTGGGAGAGACAGTCCTCTGTTCTCCTCTCAACTACTGAAATCCCCCCACTGCTTCCAGAGCCAGGACAAATTCAGGCTGCCCTCCATGGTCTGTGATTTTGTGATTTATTCGTCATATGGCTGCTCCTCTCACACACCTCTTTCATTCTACATTCAGCAAAACTCCCAGGCTAATAAACCTGACTCTTTTCTTCCACCATGGGGTGAGAGCAGGTCTGAGTACTCAGCAGCTGGGGGGAGTGAGAGAAGGGGAAAAGAGGAAAAGCTTTACCATTCTTCTCTTGTGTTGAGGTATCAGCTTGATGTAGGGAAGTGTCCAGACACGGGGAAAATTAGGAGAGCCTGGAAATTAATTTTTTTCCATTGTTGTAAATTTTGTGTGCAATTTAACTAATGTGTAAAGCAAGACCTGCTACAGAAAATACTACTAAGACCACCATTAGGTCACAAGAAACACGTCTGGCTACTAAGCCTCAGGTCTCTTCCCTTCAGAGATGCTGAGGTAGCCACTGCAAGGAGTAACACATTTTTAGGAGGCTTTTTCTTGGCCTGAGTCTCCTGGCTGTGGTCATCCAATCTTGTTAGTTTGCTGGTAACCAGATGTGTTCAAAAGGGGTATTAATTTTTTTCCCCCTTTTCTGATAAAATAGGTGACTGTCTTATGGTCATGAGCACAGCCTGAAGGGAGAACAGGATGTTTGACAGCCTGGTGCTTTTTAACCTGAGTCAGCAGGGGCTGAAGTCGGACATATGTTTAGAATTTGCCTGGCTGGTGATGTGCACACTTTGACAAGCCCTGCTCTCCCAGCTCAGCCCAGCCACCCTGCTCACCGGCCTTTCCAAGCCTCATATGCCAATATAAACACAGATGTGCACTGGGTTTGCTTCTCCTGGTGTTTGGAAGAGGAAGGAAACATCATGCAATGAACTAGACAGAAGCTAGAGTTCATTATTGTTTCAGCTATTTATTTGTTTGTAATCAAAACTGGTTGTTCACTTCAGGAAAGCATCTGGAAACATTGTTTCCAAATAAATTGCTCTTAGATTAAACTTTGAATGACCAGCTTCTGAATGGAGACTTTCTACCAGTTAGTTAGAGAACTACTGGCAGATGGTAAAATATATGGTTCAGCTATAATTAGAACAACACAGCCTCACACAATAAAGTCAGAGGTCTTTGGACTATACCTGACTTTACTCTGGAAGGACCTTCTATCAGAATAAACCATTTTGAGTGCAAGGTTGAGTGAGGGAGTACTGATAAACCCATTCTACCTTAAGAGTCTAACAGTATCTACACAGCCTTGCCAAGCAGAAAATCCAACCCAAAATGGAAAGGAGTTTGTAGTCTCTAGGGTCTGTGCTAGTACTAGTGAGGTCCAACCAGACAGATAGATGCAGCAGCATCTAAAACCCTGAGGTTCAGCTGGACAACAGCCACAAGTCCATCTGACCTGCCTTGCTATTCCTAAAGTGTCATCAGCTCAGGACTGGGATAGTGTCATGATGTTAGAGGGCAATCAGCCTTTGGTGATCACCAGAGAGTGCATCATACACAACTCACAGAGCAAAGCAAAATCTCTGATGTGTGACAGGACCATGGGTACTAAAGTCACTGTGGAGGTTCATCCCAGTCTCCTGCGTGCCAAGGCTCTGCATCTTTTCAAATCAAGACATTACTCAGGGCTGTTTTCTTTCCAGGTTAGTCCATCTGCAAGAACCACCTCTGATAGATGCACTCTTCCTCAGCCTCAGGTGTCAACAGCATCCAAACTTTCAATGAAAAGGAGTTATATTTTAAATATTCACAGGAGCAATGAAATCAAGTGTCCCCCCGCACATCAAACTGTAAAAGGTACCAAGCCATGAGCTGCACTTTGTGCTGGGTTTCTATCCCAAACCGTGTCAAATCACAAGACCTTCAGACAAGCAAGAGCAGGCACAGCCCCACTCTGCAGTGGCATGGGAGCTGGTTGCAACAGAGGGATTTTAAATGGAAGTTTCCCAGAAGTTTGGGGGTTGTGAAGGTTACATGTCTCTCTGGAATCATCCTCCCCTTGCTGAGGCGTTCACTCCAGTGCCCCAACCAGACACCACATGCTGCTTGTTCCCTGGGGCAGACCTTTCACACTTGGCAGCTTGGAGGAAAACCAGAATGGATTTGCTGGAACTTTACACGTACACAGACTCTTGGCCAAACTTAAAGGGAAATCAAAACCAGGGATAAAATCTTGAGAAGGGGGAATTCTAATAAAATAGATGATTTAATCCCTATCAGCAAATTGCCCTTAGCTAGGCTGTAAAAGTGTCATGGCAAGCAGTTTGGGGTGAAGATTTCAGTCTCTGGGTCAAAAGCATTGGTGTTTCACATCACCCTCAGAAGCCCAATGCTCAGAGTCTCAAGAGGGTCAGTCAGGTGAAGGTATGAGGCATCCTCAGCCTGTCCTGCACAGGGACACACACAGAGCCCACTCAGAAACCACTGCCAGGGAGGAATGCAGTCCAAGATAGCCTGCTGTGAAAGTGCTTTGTTTGCTCAATAGCCTTGGGAAAGATGGCATACTATAGAGCTGTTGGGATTTCATTCTTGGTCTTCTACAGCCAGTGGGGATTTAACCTTTAAAGCCTCAGCTGCTCCCTGGTGCAGCAATCTTTGTCCTCAGCAACCTCACCAACCATGACACTCCTCACCCAGCAAACACTTGGAAACTCCAGGCTGATTTCTCAAGACCTCCTAAAAAGTCACTGAAGCAATATCCCCAAGTCAGAGATCCTCACAAATGCCTTCCTGCCTGCAGAAAGCGGTTTTTCAACTTAGTCACACCTTAGCTCATGTAACTTGGCTACTGGTGGGAGCAACAGGAAGGGATCAACCTCTGCACTGCTTTGCAGGGGAAAGAAGGAGAAACTGCTGTAACCTATCCCAGAAATTTTACACTGCCTGAGAGGGATCCTGTTCCCAGAGGGGACCCCATTGGTAAGCTGTGGGGTGGCACACACCTTACTCCTGGGCACACAGGGGAGAAGGGCACCACTGGACCTTCCTGCCTGTGAGGTGAGGATGCTACAACATGCTGGCTGAGGACTGTGCTCAACTTGGCTCCCTGGGTTCACTGAGCAGAGAGGAATCCACACTGCAAACCTGAGTCCATCCCAGACAAGGTGATTAAATTCCTTTAGAGCTTGCTGCTATTTCTGCTTTATATCTGCAGGAGAGTGTGACACTTTCAAGTTCCAGGCAGAAGCTTCCCAGAATCTCCACAATGTTTTGTCCTTTTTGCTGGTAGATTTGAGCAAAAATATCTTCCCACATGTCTTGGTGCAAGGAAAACCAATTATTACATTGCTCATCCTTCCAGCTCTGCTTTTATAGCTGAACATGTGCAGTCATTGTGGATCCAAACACCTTTTCAACACATCTCTGCTTACCAGGTTCCAAAGCAACTCATAGCAGGGCTCAGGACAGGCCTCTGGAATCTTGCCAGTGCTCAGGTACAAGTTAAATGAATGGAACAATGTTCCTTTGGGATGCTTTGAAAAAGGTTTGGATTAGAACTGCTTAAGCTAAAAGGATCTTTCCCTTAACTTTGGTGCACTGCTACTTCCTCAGCTGAGATTTAGAACAGATTTTCCACATAGAGATGGCTGTGTTTGGTATTGGAGAGTGTCTCCTGAATGGCTAAGAGACACAGATGTAGCTGGCATTGTTTTCATTCTCCAAGCTGTTAGATCCATCAAGGCTCTAAACAAAAAAAAAAGGGATTGGTACTGAGCAACCTGTGTGTGAAAATAATCAAATCTCATATTCATGAAAGTCGGGGCCATGTCCAACTCTGAACTCCTGCTACAGATTATGCTTGAGACTTTATGGTGTTGGGGTCCCTCTGATGAGTTCCCTCCTTCCTGCCAAGACCAGGGCTGACTGAAAAAGGTCATTTGTGCCAGGATTTATCAGCTTCCAAATCCAGCTTTGCTGGCCATCCTGGAGGAACTAAATTGCACGGGGGGAAAGTCAGGAAGATGAGGAGGGATGGTTGGTGTGGTAGAGCAACTAAGCAAGAAACCTCAAAACTATCAAATCCAGACAGCCAAAGTGGCAGAATCTGTGCAAAATGGCATTGATTTAGGAAGGGAGATAACAGCACAATAATATTTTGTTCTAACTAACATACATGTAAGGCCCACTAACCTATGGAAAAGCTTTATCTGCCCATCCAGCCTGGAATTTAGTCCTCATTTGGAGATGTTTTCTCACCATCCAGAAATATTTGGCCCAGTCCGGAATTCAGGCAAGCATGTTATTTAACCCTCAGGAGCTGGATGTCAGCCTGACCTCTAGGAAGCAGAATTAAGAGAAGTCATATCACTCAGAGGTATTTTAAAGCCAAATTAGCAACATGGAATCCTGAGGAGTGACCTGACAGGGAAGCATGTGTTTGTTTTAAAGCCTGACATTCCAGCAAGAGGGGTTGAAACAAATTCAGGCATTTTCACTGGGGCTTCTGTTATCCACTGGCACTTCTCAAAAGCCATGCAAAGTATGGTCGTACACAATGGAAAACTGCAATTTTTCTTCCCTGTGACTTTCCCCTCATAATATAAATCAAGTATTTGCCTAAAAGTCAAGAGGGAGCAAAAGTTATTTAAAGTCAGATTCTAGTTTTTTTCCCTATTGAGGGCAAATTAATTATCAATCAAAAGAGAGAGGAGGGGGGGAAAGAGGG